>MK814806.1:197784-241440 GCA_028386065.3 Turnera subulata
CATCTCATGTAACGTACATACATTATTATCTATTTTTAAAAAATATACATTATTATCTAATTAATTAAATAGTACGATATATATTTTAACCAATTAAAACTTATTCTAATGTTTTTGTTTCCTTCTTCTTTATATAGACATGATATCTTAATCAATTAAAACTTCAACTGGAGTGCTAACACAATACCAATTTGTCCCATTACAATCCGAGTGCTAACCCAATATCAATTTGTCCAATGCACTAAGGCACTTAGTGTAATCAATGTTTATATATATAAAAAAAAACAATGATAGAAAAATTTATTTTATCTTATATGATCGACATATGAATTTTATTAACGGTCCATCACTAACACTCCCACTATTGTAACGTTTTTTCAGGACCATCTCATGTAACGTACATACATTATTATCTATTTTTAAAAAATATACATTATTATCTAATTAATTAAATAGTACGATATATATTTTAACCAATTAAAACTTATTCTAATGTTTTTGTTTCCTTCTTCTTTATATAGACTTGATATCTTAATCAATTAAAACTTCAATTGGAGTGCTAACACAATACCGATTTGTCCCATTACAATCCGAATGCTAACCTAATATCAAAAGGTCCAATTTCACTATATTATATACTATCTATATCTATTTCTATATCTATACGATATGTAAATGCACTAAGGCACAAAAAAGAGCACCAAAATTTAAAGACAAAAATATCCCAACTTAATAATATATAATAAATGATAGTAAATGATAATAAATGATAGGTCATACACTAATGAATGATATATATAGTCTCTTACAATATTTATTTTTGTATAATTTCATCATTATGGTCCTCTATAATATTCCTGTATAAGTGCGCAAAATTAATCTAAATAATTTATATATATAATTGTGAAGAAGAACATTAAAAATAAACTACAAAGGAAAAAATTAAAATACTCAAAAAACAAAGAATAATGACAAAGATAGTTATTATCAACATCGTAATGACTAAAGATTAAAAAATAATATAAAATATTAAAAATATATATGAAAAAAAAACGTAGCGGAGAAGAACATACCCAAAGAAAGGTACAACTTATAAAAAACATATGTAAGCCATACCCATTATCAATTAAAACCATATTAAGCGATTCTAATATGTAATAATTTCAGCATAATCGGAACAACGGAGGGAAAATCCCATTTAACCCCTACCTGCGGCCGCAAGATAGAAGGAGACCATGGGCAAAGGGGTCTTTCGCCAAAAAATCCTGCTGTATGTCAGCATGTGGGACCCGCATGAGAGGCCCAGTACGATCAGAAGAGAGAGGAGAGGGTACCTGCTGTCCGCTAAGAAGACAGCTAAGGAGACGAGCTCTAAAAGGAATCCCCACTGCTATATAAGCACAAAAGGAGGGAAGGGATATACACACTCACACACACAACTATACATCTTTAATTTATTTTACTTTTCATGTGATTTAACATCAATTGTAAATAAAATAATTATATATATAAGAAGGTAGTGAAAAATATATTGGTATAATATTTTTATGGAGGTAGGTGAAGGTAATAAATAAAAAATACTCATGCAAGTAAATAATTCAAAAAAAATAATTCTTTTATATAAATAAAAGAAATATAAAAAAATAATAGAATATTAACAACTGTGTAAAAAATTTGATTCAAGGCATAAATGGTACACAAAAAATAAAAAAATATGATCAATATGTGTAATGAAGAGAGGAAGAGAAAATAAAAGGAAAAAAATAATACCAATTTAAAAAAAAATGTCTTATAAAAAAATAATATTTAGCAAAATCACTATTCGGATGAAACTGATTATATAACATGTTGAATACTAAGACAAATAATTTATACAGTTTGATAATTGAATAACATATTTTAATAATTACTGAAAATTTTAATTATTTAAAATTTTCTGCAGTGTGCATTCAAAAGCTCATCAATTGTCAAAGTAAAGATTATATCTTCTTAATAAAGATAAATAAAGAAAATTAAAAGAACATATAGGAATGAAAAAATAAGGAAGTTTAATTTGTATTGGAGAAGAGGAAGAATAAATTATTATTACTACCTTATAAAATACTTTACTATAATTATTATTTACATAATCTTTTATGATTTTTTCCTTTAAACAATGTTTATTTTTTTATTACATTGGTGAATGTTATTATTAACCATTATTATTTTAATTAAATTTTTTTAAAATAAAACTTTACATGTTGATAATTTTTTAAAAAATAATATTATACTATGTGTATCGCACATGTATAAAATCTAGTAATTATAAAAACTCACGGTTTATATTTTTTCAAGTAGTTTCTCTATATTTATAAAACGAAGAATTGCCAAACAGTCAACGAAAACTACTAAGAAGGATAACATCAGCGAAAAAAATAATCATAGAGAAGACTAATTATAAGAACTTACGGTTCATATTTTTTCAAGTGGTTTCTATATATTTAAAAGATGAAGAACTGCTGAAGAGTCAGCGAAAACTACGAACAAGGATAACATCAGATAAAAAGAATAATTTTAAGAACTCACGGTTTAATTTTTTCAGTAGTTTCTCCATATTTATAAAACGAAGAATTGCCGAAGAGTCAGCGAAAACTATGAACAAGGATAACATCAGATAAAAAGAAGAATAATTATAAGACCTCAGGGTTTATATTTTTTCAAGTAGTTTCTCTATATTTATAACTATATAGTAGGAGCTAGAAAAACCAACAAATTAGTATAATTACCCTTATATACAATACAAAAACTATATATATATATATATATAAAATTTACCAACATGAACAACGACTAAAAATAATAATACTGAATAATAATAATATCATTTAAAAATTAAACTTATATAATTTAGAATATCAACGAAATAATAAATATTATTAACAATAATAGATTTATAAATTCTTATCTAATACTAAAACTAATTCTAAACAAAAAAAGAACGAAGAACAAGGATGGCATAATGAAGAACTTCGAAGAGTCAGCGAAAACTACGAATAAGGATAATATTAACGAAAAAGAATAATCATAGAGAAGAATAATTATAAGAATTCACGGTTTATATTTTTTCAAGTAGTTTTTCTATATTTATAGAACGAAGAACTGCCAAAGAGTCAGGAAAAACTATGAACAACGATAACATCAGCGAAAAAGAAGAATCATAGAGGAGAATAATTATAAGAACTCACGGTTTATATTTTTTCAAGTAGGAGCTAGAAAAACCAACAAATTAGTATAATTACCCTTATATACAATAAAAGAACTATAAAAAAAACAAAAATTTACCAACATGAACAACGACTAAAAAAAATTAATAATATAATTTGAAAATTAAACTTATATAATTTAGGCTATCAAAGAAATAATAAATATTATTAACAATAATAGATTTGTAAATTCATATTTCACTGCATAAACTAATTCTAAATAATATGTATCCATCTACCTAAATTTTATATATAAGTTCTTTTCAAAATTAAGATTACTACTACACCACGTGATTTAAAACATATAATACTATGCCACGTGCATCGCACGTGCAGAAAAAACTAGTCTATATCAAACAAATATCATTTAGTTTGTTTTTTATAAAGTAAGTTGGCTATGGGCTTTTCGTCGTTCTGAGCCCTTTTTGAAACGTTGTGGCCCAATGAGGTTTCCAATCGTTGAAGCCCTTTGCGTTTTGGATTTTTGCTCATTCATCCGTGTCCATTCTTAGGATTCCAGTGGCCGCCCTTGCTTTCGATGTATCTTTCCGGGTTCACGCGATTATTTTTGTTGGTTTTCTATTCCCGATTCTCCATTCTTCCATTTCAAATCCTATCCCTGATTCTTCTATTTGAACCGGATGTTGTTGTTGGTGCTGTCGTATCCAACTGCGGGTTGGAATCCTTCGATCCCAATTTTGAACCCTTAAAGCTTCAATTCCGTTGATGGTGGTTGATTGCTTTATCGTAATTAGGTTTTTTTGACGGCTTCACCGTCCTCGCGATTACTTGTGTAGCAAAACCCTCTGCCATTGTTGCTCTTACATTTGTAATGTTAACCTATTGTTTTTTGTCCAGTTCTGTTCTAATGGTTCTTTGATTTGTGCAGGTAGTGTAAGGCACGGACGTTGAGGCTGATCCCGCTACTCCCTTCCTATCCATAACGTTCTACCAACACCATTACTTTCTACGCTGTATTGTCGTTAGTTTCACATCCTTTTTTCGTTAGGTATTTCGCTTTTCTCTCCATGTTTGTGTTTGTGATAGTAGCTGGTTGTTCTGTTGGACCCCATTTTCCTTTTTCCTTTTTGAAAGCATTGCAGTTCTTTTGTTAATATTCCCTGACATATATAATTATCAATTCTTAGGGCACACATTTGAATTGTGCTTAGTAAACAACCATTTTGATGTATCTCATGCATTTTAGGGCTTTTGTTATTGCTTCCCTGAGTTTGTTTCTTCCTCCATTCACAGTTTGGCTTAATTGGCTTCCGTAACCCAGAATTCTGTTTTCCCTTCCTTGATTCCTTTTTTTTTTTCCAACCGATTCTTATAGTGGCAACTTTGAGAACGTACTTGCCCACAATTTTGTTATCTAGGATTCGGGTGTAGACTGGTTGTTTTGGGCAAGCTATATAGTGGACGGATTGATGTTCAGGTAACTTGTATATAGTTTTCACCCTCTTTTTGATTTGTTAGGTTATATATGACAGCTTTGTGGATGCATTTGTTAATACCAAATTCTTACATCGCTTTTCAAAAAACAAACCATTGTTATTATTAGTGACTGAGAGTACAGACACAAATCAAAATGAAAGTACACACAATCGGCTACCCTTTTTTAGTGTTAGTGTAATGCCAAAAGCCAATCATTGGATGATAATATTGTCATGTATTTTAATTAAGGTTTTATTCCAATAAATATGTTTATCTATGATAAATGCTTGCACATATTTATAGCCTAAGAATATCTTATATTCTTGAAATATCCCTAGTCGATTATTATTATTGATGGGTTGTAATAATAAATAAAGACTAGCGTATGTTGAGAATCATATGAGATATGAGTTCTACATATGGGAACAAGTTAGAGAACTTGTGGACTGGACTGACCCGACATAAGAACACTGCATGGACTCATGTTGTCATTAGTGATTCTTATATGTACTATCCTTAGACCTGAGGTCATCAAGGTTCCCAACACGTGAGTCATATACTTTGATATTACTCTTGATCATTCGTAATTGAGTGGACCTAAGAATAATCATTGGGTATATGATATAATGTGTAGAGGGTTTTGTATGATCAAGATGAAATTCGTCCAACCCATATAACGGGTATATTATCAGTTGGGCCCCTTGATAGAGTTGAACTGTAAATGCATGGCCATGCTCAGATTAAGTGATATGAGGATATCATTTGTATCTGTATCACACAGTTAACTCGGGGATCAAGAAACGTTAGATCAAACATAAACGAGAATGACATATTCCATGTCCCGTGTTTGATCTTGATATTATGGGATGAAAGGATAATGACATTTTTTCGAGGCATAATTAATTAGTACCGATCTTGTCGTTTGGGTAGCAATGAAGTGTTGCTAGACACCGCTCATTGTTTATAATTGTAAATGAGAGTTTATAATTATTGCCAAATGTTATAAGTGCCTATAAGGTCACACACTTAGAACTGCTGATTCGAGCTAGTGGTTAGAACATGGTTGGACCATGGTTCGACCGGACAAATGAGCTAGTGGTTAGACCATGATTGGACCGGGTCGTTTTGGGTTGATTTGGTTCACGAATTACTAGAATTATTGAACCAGAATTAATGCATATGATGTGTAATCCCATATATATGATGATATATATAATTAATGCATAATGGAGCATTAAGGCATAGTGGAGACATGATTAGAGATAAGGCATAATCATGAAAGATAATGGATGATTATGTTGGCCATTATCTAATTAACTATGCATTACAAGTGTGTATAAAAGGGTGAAGGTTTGATCAGTTTTTTAGACTTAACACACTCTTCATACTTGAGAAAGAAACACATCAAACATATTCTAGTCTTTAGCTCTCGAAAATTCTGCAGCTAGCACTGCGATTCGGGAGTGCTCGGGTTAGTGACCGTGAGACGGTCGCTAGCAGTCATCAACGTTTCGTGTGGATACCGTACAGGAGTCGGATTTTGTCCGTTTCTTGCTGATTCGGATCATCAGTTGAGTGAAAGATCTCAACCAAACCAGGTACGAAAATCTTGTTATTCGGGTTATCCCGTTTCACATGGATCCTCCATTAGTTCCGGGCTTTATTCCGCTGCGCGTTTAACTCTAAGTTTGCATACCCGGATACTTACAGTGGTAGCGGAGCCTCTTGTGAAACACTAAACCGAATTAGTTGTTTATATGTATGATATGCCATATGTGATGTGGCTTGATCATGATTGTGTATATGAAAGAACTTGGTCATAGTTTAATATGCTTATGTTGATAGTATGATTAAACTAGATTATTATGATTTTGATATATGTGATATGTTGAAGTCGGTTCTGTTTTGGTTGTTTGGAATTGTTGGAGTTGTCGATTTGTAGGCGCTCTCACTTACAACATTATTCTGCCCACAATTTCGTAAGTGATTTGGGTTACAAAATCCTACTGTCTGTAGTTTCGTAAGTGATTTGGGTTACAAAATCCTACTGTCTGTAGTTTTGTAAGTGATTTGGGTAACAAAATCCTACTGTCCGCAGTTTTGTAAGTGATTTCGATTACATCCTTAGAATCTGCCTGATTGCTTTTTAACATGTTTATCCTTTTATAACCATGTCACATAGCTTGGTATTGGTTATATAAAATGCATAGTTATTGTATATGCGATATATAATTTGTTAATTACATGCATGTTATGTATGGATATAATTTGTTGATGTAAATATTAAGTTCCTCATGTGTTGTCTTCCATTGATAAGCACTCATCTATGCTTAGATCAACACTTGGTAGGTTTGCCAAAGTAAAGTGCCAATGTTTATCCTAACAAGATGCGATGGGATAATTGTAATATCCAAATTGCTTGTCATGGGTTGAACTTAACTAAGTCATCTCAATAGGATTGGGGACTTAGAGGCAAAGAGTTGAGATAAGTTTATGAGATATACAAGAACAAGAGTTGTTCACTCAACTATCCAAGAGTTACATGAGATGTAATTGACAAAGAGTTGTCTACCTAAATAACTATAATATAAGTGATTAGCCAAAGCTAACTTATCTTGTAGTGAAATATGGATCTTAGCCCACTTATTATCATTTTGATTTATATAGTGAGAGTATCATTTAATAAAATTCCTTGTTAAATCATTTTATACATGACTCTGACTTTGTGTGAATTGATCTTTGTAGAGTTATCATGGCACAAAATACAAGTACTATGTCACTGCGATCGGTCCTTGAGAAGGAAAAACTGAATGGGAATAATTTCCTTAAGTGGCATCGCAATTTGAGGATAGTCCTCAAGCAAGAAAAGAAATTGTATGTCCTTGAAGGGCCTGTTCCTAATGAACCGACACCTAATGCTCCTAGGGCGGAAAGAGATGCTTACAAGAAGCATGTTGATGAAGCATTGGATGTTGCTTGCCTTATGCTGATCACCATGGACTCTGAGCTTCAGAAGCAACATGAGAATTTGGGTGCTTTCGATATGATCGAACACCTGAAAATGCTCTTTGAAGAGCAAGCAAGGCATGAGAGGTATGAGACCTCAGAGGCATTATTCCAGTGCAAGATGGTTGAGTCATCACCTGTCAGACCTCATGTGCTCAAAATGATTGGATACATTGAGAGCCTTGAATGCCTGAGTTTTCCTTTGCAAAGAGAGTTGGCCGTTGATCTTGTCCTACAATCGTTGCCGGATAGTTATAGCCATTTTGTCATGAATTTCAACATGAATCATCATGATAAATCTTTGTCTAAGTTGCTTAACATGTTGGGAACAGTTGAGCAACAAATGAAGGCAAGTAAATCCAACAACATTTTGATGGTTGGAAACGACAAAGGGAAGGGAAAAGCCAAGTCTAACAAGAAGAAGAAATGTGCCAAAAAGTTTGGTTCATGTGCATCTTCTTCTTCACATGTGCTGAAACCCAAAGGTGGTGTTGCAAAGGAAGGACAATGTTTCCATTGCAAGAAACCTGGCCATTGAAAGCGTAACTGCCCTATTTACCTTGAGGAGATGAAGAAACAGAAGTGAAGTAAGACTTCCACTTCAGGTATACTTGTTATAGAAGCTAATATTTCTATCTCTGCATCATGGGTATTAGATACTGGATGTGGTTCTCATATTTGTGTAAATTTGCAGGATCTAAGAAAGAGTAGAAGATTAACAAAGGGTGAAGTGGACTTGCGCGTTAAAAATGAAGCAAGGGTTGCTGCATTAGCCGTAGGGACTTATTATCTATCTTTACCGAGTGGTTTGGTTTTAGAACTTGATGATTGTTATTATGTACCTACTATAAGTAGGAATTTGATTTCTGTTTCTTGTCTGGACAAGAAGGGTTTTTCATTTGTAATAAAAAAAACAACTGTTGTTCTATTTATTTTTATGATATTTATTATGGTAGTGCATATTTAAGCAATGGTTTGTACGTTCTAAACCGAGAAACCCCAATCTATATCATTAACTCAAAGAAGATTAAATTGAACGATTCTAATACGACCTATCTCTGGCATTGTCATTTGGGCCATATAAACGAGACTCGTATTTTTAAACTCCATAAGGATGAGCATTTAGACTCATTTGATTTTGAATCATATGAGACATGAAAGTCATGTTTATTGGGCAAAATGACGAAGGCTCCTTTTATTGGTAAAGATGAAAGAGCTTCAGACTTGTTAGGCCTTATACATTTTGATGTATGTGGGCCTATGTCAACACTGGCTAGAGTTGGATTTCAATACTTTATTACATTTACTAAAGATTATAGTAGATATGGCTTTGTGTATCTTATGAAGCACAAGTCAGAATCCTTTGAAAAGTTCAAAGAATTCAAGAATGAAGTACAGAATCAACTTGGTAAGAGTATTAAAATACTTCGATCTGATCGAGGAGGTGAATACTTAGATCGAGAATTTCTTGATCATCTAAAGGAATGTGGTATAGTATCACATTTTACTCCACCAGGTACACCTCAATGGAATGGTCTATCTAAACGGAGAAATAGAACTCTGTTAGACATGGTTCGTTCTATGATGAGTCAAGCTGACCTTCCTTCTTCATTTTGGGGACATACTTTATTGACTGCTGCCTTTACACTTAATCGTGTTTCATCTAAATCAGTTGAAAAGACACCATATGAGATGTGGACTGGGAAACGCCCCAGTTTGTTTTTATGAAGATTTGGGGTTGTGAGGCTTACGTAAGACGACAAGCATCAGACAAACTCGGCCCTAAATCTGACAAGTGCCTTTTTGTTAGATATCCTAAAGAAACTAAAGGATATTATTTCTATAATCCCATAGAGAAAAAAATGTTTGTTGCTCGTACTGCTATTTTTCTAGAGAGAGAATTTATTTCTAGAGAGATCAGTGGGAGAAAAATAGAACTCGAAGAAGTTCGAGCACAACAAGAAGATATAGAGGCAGAGATGGAACAAGAACAGGAACCACAAGTTGTTGTGGGTGAAAATCCTGTACCTATAACACATGGACCACGTAGGTCAGTTAGGACTCGTTATGAGCCTGAGAGGTATGGATTTCTTTTGACTCATACTGGAGACGTAATGCTCATGGATGAAGATGAGCCCACTTCCTATCAGCAGGCTATTACGGGTCTAGACTCTAAGAAGTAGCTAGAAGCCATGAATTCTGAGATAGAATCTATGTATGAAAACAAGGTTTGGACCTTGGTTGATCCACTTGAAAGGGTAAAACCCATTGGGTGCAAGTGGGTCTATAAGAAGAAGACCGACATGGATGGTAATGTGATTACTTTTAAGGGGCGATTGGTTGCGAAAGGTTTCAAACAAGTTCATGGTATTGACTATGATGAAACTTTTTTGCCAGTTTCCATGGTTAAATCCATCCGAATTCTATTGGCTATAGCTGCATACCATGATTACGAAATATGGCAGATGGATGTCAAAACCGCTTTCCTTAATGGAAATCTTATAGAGGATGTGTACATGACACAACCTGAAGGTTTTGTCACTCCGGAGAATGCTAATAAGGTATGCAAATTGCAAAGATCCATTTATTGATTAAAGCAAGCTTCTAGGAGTTGGAATCTTCGTTTTGATGAGGTAATCAAACAGTTTGGTTTCATTAAAAATGAAGATGAGCCATGTGTTTACAAGAAGGTTAGTGGGAGCACTATCATTTTCTTGCTGTTGTATGTTGACGACATTCTACTCATTGGGAATGATATTCCAACATTACAGTCTGTAAAAACTTGGTTAGGAAAGATTTTTTCAATAAAGGACTTAGGTGAAGCTGCCTACGTGCTAGGTATAAAGATCTATAGAGATAGATCCAAAAGGCTTCTTGGCCTAAGTCAAAGTACATATATTGACAAGGTGCTTAAAAGGTTTAGCATGCAAGATTCCAAGAAAGGTTTCTTGCCCATGTCACATGGCATAACTCTCTCAAAGAATCAATGTCCTAGTACATCTAAGGAGAGAGAGCGAATGAGTAAGATCCCTTATGCATCAGCAATAGGATCTATCATGTATGCCATACTATGTACTTAACCAGATGTCGCATATGCATTAAATGTCACAAGCAGATATCAATCTGATCTCGGTGAAGGTCACTGGACAACGGTTAAGAATATCCTTAAGTACTTGAGAAGAACTAAGGATGCATTCCTTGTATACGGAAGTGATGATGAGCTTGTTGTAAAGGGTTACACAGATGCTAGCTTCCAAACTGACAAGGATGACTTTAGATTGCAGTCAGGATATGTGTTTTATCTTAGAGGTGGTGCTGTATGCTGGAAGAGTTCAAAGCAAGAAACAGTTGCCGATTCTACAACTGAGGCTGAATACATAACTGCTTCTGATGCAGCGAAAGAGGCTGTTTGGATTAAGAAGTACATATCTGAACTTGGGGTGGTTCCGAGCATTTACAATCCGATTGAGCTCTATTGTGACGATAATGGGACAATCGCACAGGCTCAAGAACCTAGATATCACCAAAGATCCAAATATATACTACGACGCTACCATCTTATTAGAGAGATTATTGAAAGAGGCGATGTGAGGCTGTGCAGAGTTCCTTCTGAGAACAATGTAGCAGATCCACTAACTAAGCCGCTCACACAGCAGAAGCATGATGGTCATACTAGATCCATTGGTATTAGATACATGGATGATTGGCTTTAGTGCAAGTGGGAGATTGTTAGTGTAATGCCCAAAAGCCAATCATTGGATGATAATATTGTCATGTATTTTGATTAAGGTTTTATTCTAATAAATATGTTTGTCTATGATAAATGCTTGCACACATTTATAACTTAAGAATATTTTATATTCTTGAAATGTCTCTAGTCGATTATTATT
The DNA here is from genome assembly GCA_028386065.3 of Turnera subulata. NCBI lineage: Eukaryota > Viridiplantae > Streptophyta > Magnoliopsida > Malpighiales > Passifloraceae > Turnera > Turnera subulata. Next base: position 209,360 of record MK814806.1, read on the forward strand.
ATGGATGGGTTGTAATAATAAATAATGACTAGCGTATGTTGAGAATCATACGAGATATGAGTTCTACATACGAGAACAAGTTAGAGAACTTGTGGACTGGACTGACCCGACATAAGAACACTGCATGGACTCATGTTGTCATTAGTGATTCTTATATGTACTATACTTAGACCTGAGATCATCAAGGTTCCCAACACGTGAGTCATATACTTTGATATTACTCTTGGTCATTCGTAATTGAGTGGACCTAAGAGTAATCATTGGGTATATGATATAATGTGTAGAGGGTTTTGTATGATCAAGAAGGAATTCGTCCAATCCATATAACGAGTATATTATCAGTTGGGCCCCTTGATAGAGTTGAACTGTAAATGTATGGCCATGCTCAGATTAAGTGATATGGGGATATCAATTGTATCTGTATCACACAGTTAACTAGGGGATTAAGAAACATTAGATCAAATATAAACGAGAATAACATATTCCATGTCCCGTGTTTGATCTTGATATTATGGGACAAAAGGATAATGACATTTTTCCGAGGCATAATGAATTAGTACTGATCTTGTCGTTTGGGTAGCAATGATGTGTTGCTAGACACCGCTCATTATTTATAATTGTAAATGAGAGTTTATAATTATTGCCAAACGTTACAAGTGCCTACAGGGTCACACACTTAGAACTGTTGATTCGAGCTAGTGGTTAGAACATGGTTGGACAATGGTTCGACCGGACAAATGAGCTAGTGGTTAGACCATGGTTGGATCATGATTGGACCGGGTCGTTTTGGCTTGATTTGGTTCACTAATTACTAGAATTATTGAACCAGAATTAATGCCATACGATGTGTAATCCCATATATATGATGATATATATAATTAATGCATAATGGAGCATTAAGGCATAGTGGAGACATGATTAGAGATAAGGCATAATCATGAATGATAATGGATGATTATGTTGGCAATGATCTAATTAACTATGCATTACAAGTGTGTATAAAAGGGTGAAGGTTTGATCAGTTTTTTAGACTTAACACACTCTTCATACTTGAGAAAGAAACACTTCAAACATATTCTAGTCTCTAGCTCTCGGAAATTCTGCAGCTAGCACTGCTATTCTGAGTGCTCGGGTTAGTGACCATGAGACGGTTGCTAGGAGTCATCAACGGTTCGTGTGGAAACCGTAGAGGAGTTAGATTTTGTCCAGTTCTTGTTGATTCGGATCATCAGTTGAGTGAAAGATCTCAACCAAACCAGGCACGAAAATCTTGTTATTCGGGTTATCCCGTTTCACATGGATCCTCCATTAGTTCCGGGCTTTATTCCACTACGTGTTTAACTCTAAGTTTGAATACCCGGATACTTACAGTTAGCAAGATACATTCGTCGGTATTCATTCGCCATATCCATCCACTTGTCGACCAAACGTTCTTGTCTGTCCATCATTGCTTGCCATTCTTCTATCTACTCTAACATTTGAATGCACATGCGTTCCAGCCTCTCATTCTTTATCTTCAATGCTTCGATCTCTGTTTCGTTGGCTAGGAGGTTTTCGTGGTTGTCTTGGCTGGCCATTAGTTCAACTCTGAGTTCCAAAATTTTGGATACAAATGAAGGTTGTTGATACTGGTTTAGACTAAGTTATGCGGGCACTGTTTTTATAGGTGTAGGGAGTGTGTCTAGTTACCTCTGTATTGTTCTGGGTAGTAACTGTAAGTATCTGGGCATGCAAATTGACAATCAAATGCAATAACATACGCAGCAGAAAAACCGGATACACATGGAGGATCCAAGTGAAGGGTAGCTAAACCGAATAAGAATTTTTACGTACCTTGTATGGTTGAGGTCTTTCACCCAACTGTAGGGACGAATCAGCAAGAGCCGGACAGAAATCTCGCCCCTCTACGGTATCCACACGAACCGTCGATGACTAGCAGGAAACCGTCTTACGATCTCCAACCCGAGCTTTCCCGAATAGCAGTGCTAGCTGCAGATTTTCGGGAGTTGTGTGGTGTTTCTTTCTTTCTCAAAGAAGGTGTATATGGTCTGAAAACTCACAAGAACTCTCAAGACACTCTCAAGGCTCAATGCTCTGAAAATTTTAGACTCAAAGTGATGAATCCACAAGGCATAATCAGATTATGCTTAGTCTAATCCCACTCACAAAAGCAAGGGACAAAGTGGCCAACACCTTTGGCCAACATGATTAGCTTTTAGCTAATTATGTCTCCACTAACTCTTGGTGGGATTACACATCACATGGCACTAATTATGGTTCAATAAATCAGACATTTAGTGAACCAAACCAGCCTAAAACGACCCTGGTGCAACCACAGTCCAACCATGGTCCAACCACACCTGGTCGAACCATGGTCCAACCACGGTTCAACCACCTGCTCGAATCAACGATTCTAAGTGTGTGACCCTGTAGGCACTTGTAATGTCCGACAATAATTGTAAACTCATTTACAATTATAAGCAAAGAGCAGCGCCTAGCAACACATCATTGCTACCCGAACGACAAGATCAGTACTGATTCAATATGCCTCGTAAGCATGTCATCGTCCCTTCGTCCCATTATCAAGATTAAACACGAGACACGGAATATGTCAATCTCGCATATGTTTAATCTCGGTTTCTTGATCCTCGAGCTAACTGTGTAAAACGGATACTAATGATATCTCCATATCATAATCCGAGCACGGCCGTGCATTTACAGTTCAACTCTATCAAGAAACCAACCAATAATATACCCGTTATATGGGTTGGACGAATCCCCTCTGGATCATACAAAACCCACTACACATTTATCATATACCCAATGATTACACTAAGTCTACTCATTTACGAAATAGCCAAGAGTAATATCAAAGTATACGACTCATATGTTGGGAACCTTGATGATCACAGGTCTAAGGACAATACATATAAGAACCGCTAATGACAATCATATAACGTTCCATGTAGCGTTCTTATGTGGGTCGGTCCAGTCCACAAGTTCTCTAACTTGTACCCGTATGTAGAATTCATATCACATATAATTCTCAACATACGCTAGTCTTAATTTATTATTACAACCCATCCATAATAATAATCGACTAGGGACATTTAAGAATATATAAATATTCTAGGGTTATAAATATGTGCAAGCGTTTATCTCATAAACGATATTTATTGGAATAACCTTAATGTGTATACATGATTACAAATAAACATCCATTGATTGGCTTTTGGGCATATTACACTAACAATCTCCCACTTGCACTAAAGCTAATCATACATGTATCTAATACCAATGGACGCAGCATGACCATCATGCTTCTACTGTGTGAGCGGCTTAGTCAACGGATCTGCTACATTGTTCTCAGATGGAACTCTGCACAGTGTGACATCGCCTCTATCTATGATCTCTCTAATAAGATGATAGCATCGGAGAATATGTTTGGATCTCTGGTGGTATCTAGGTTACTGAGCCTGTGCGATTGTCCCATTGTTATCACAATAGAGCTCAATCGGACTCTCAATGCTCGGAACTACCCCAAGTTCAGTTACGAACTTCTTGATCCAAACAGCCTCTTTCGCCGCATCTAAGGCAGCAATGTACTCAGCCTCGGTTGTAGAATCGGCAACTGTCTCTTGCTTTGAACTCTTCCAGCATACAACACCACCTCCAAGACAGAACACATAACCTGACTGCGATCTAAAATCATTCCTATCAGTTCGGAAGCTAGCATCTGTGTAGCCCTTTACAACAAGCTCATCCACGCTTTCGTAAACCAGGAATGCATCCTTAGTCCTTCTCAAGTACTTAAGGATGTTCTTAACCGCTGTCCAGTGACTCTCACCGGGATCAACTTGATATCTGCTTGTGACACTCAAAGCATAAGCGACATCCGGTCGAGTGCATAGCATGGCATACATGATAGATCCTATTGCAGAAGCATAAGGAATCTTACTCATCCGCTCTCTCTCCTTAGTCGTACTAGGACATTGATTCTTTGAAAGAGCTACGCCATGTGACAAGGGCAAGAATCCTTTCTTGGAATCTTGCATGCTAAACCTCTTTAGCACCTTGTCAATATATGTACTCTGACTTAGCCCGAGAAGCCTTTTGGATCTATCTCTATAGATCTTTATGCCTAACACATCAGCTGCTTCTCCTAAGTCCTTCATTGAGAAATTCTTCCCTAACCAAGCCTTTACAGACTGTAGTGTCGGAATGTCATTCCCAATGAGTAGGATGTCGTCAACATACAACAACAAGAAAACAATAATGCTCCCACTAACCTTCTTGTAAACACATGGTTCATCTTCGTTCTTAATGAAACCAAACTCTTTGATCACTTTATTAAAATGAAGATTCCAACTCCTAGAAGCTTGCTTCAATCCATAAATGGATCTCTGCAACTTGCATACCATATTGGCATTCTCTGGATCGACAAAACCTTCAGGTTGTGTCATGTACACATCCTCTAAAAGATTTCTGTTAAGGAAAGCGGTTTTGACATCCATTTGCCATATCTCATAATCATAGTATGCCGCTATAGCCATTAGAATCCGGATGGATTTAACCATGGCAACTGGTGAGAAAGTTTCATCATAGTCAATACCATGAACTTGCTTGAAACCTTTCGCCACCAATCGCCCTTTATAGGTAATCACATTACCATCCATGTCGGTCTTTTTCTTAAAGACCCACTTGCACCCTATGGGTTTTACCCCTTCAGGTGGATCAACCAAGGTCCATACCTTGTTTTGATACATGGATTCCATTTCCGAATTCATGGCTTCCAGCCACTTCTTAGAGTCCGGACCCGTAATAGCCTGCTGATAGGAAGTGGGCTCATCCTCTTCTATGAGCATCACGTCTCCAGTATGAGTCATAAGAAATCCATATCTCTCAGGCTCATGCCGAATCCTATCCGACCTACGCGGTCTATGTGTTACAGGCACAGGATTCTCATCCACAACATCTTGTGGTTCCTGTCCTTGTTCCATCTCAGCCTCAATATCTCGAACTTCTTCGAGTTCTATTTTCCTCCCACTGATTCTTCTAGAAATAAATTCTCTTTCTAGAAAAATAGCAGTCCGAGCAACAAACACTTTGTGCTCTGAGGGATTGTAGAAATAATACCCTTTAGTTTCCTTAGGGTATCCTACAAAGAGGCACTTGTCGGATTTAGGGCCGAGTTTATCTGATGCTTCACGTCTCACGTAAGCCTCACAACCCCAAATTCTCATAAAAGACAAATTGGGACGCCTCCCAGTCCATATCTCATATGGTGTCTTTTCGACGGATTTAGATGGAACACGGTTAAGTGTAAATGCAGCACTCAATAATGCATGTCCCCAAAATGAAGAAGGAAGGTCAGCTTGACTCATCATCGAACGAACCATGTCTAACAAGGTTCTATTCCTCCTTTCGGATACACCATTCCATTGAGGCGTACCCGGTGGAGTGAGCTGTGATACTATACCACACTTCTTTAGATGATCAAGAAATTCTCGGCCTAAGTATTCACCTCCTCGATCTGATCGAAGCATTTTAATGCTCTTGCCGAGTTGATTCTGTACTTCATTCTTGAATTCTTTGAACTTTTCAAAGGATTCTGACTTGTGTCTCATTAGATACACATAGCCATACCTACTGAAATCGTCAGTAAATGTAATGTATTGGAATCCACCTCTAGCTTGTGTCGACATCGGTCCACATACATCACTATGTATAAGACCTAACAAGTCCGAAGCTCTTTCACCTTTACTGATAAAAGGAGCCTTCGTCATCTTGCCTAACAAACATGACTCACATGTCTCAAATGATTCAAAATCAAATGAGTCTAAAAGTCCATCTTTATGGAGTTTAGATATACGAGTCTCGTTTATATGGCCCAATAGACAATCCCAAAGATAGGTTTCATTAGAATCATTCATTCTAACCTTCTTCGTATTAACGTTATAGATTGCGGTTTCAAGGTTTAGAACATACAAACCATTGCTTAAATATGCACCACCATAATAAATATCATTGAAATAAATAGAACAACAATTGTTCTTTATTACAAAAGAAAAACCTTTCTTGTCAAGACAAGACACAGAAATCAAATTCCTGCTTATGGTCGGTACATAATAACAATCGTCTAGTTCTAAAACCAAACCACTTGGTAAGGTAAGATAGTAAGTTCCTACGGCTAATGCAGCAACTCTTGCTCCATTTCCCACGCGCAGGTCTATCTCACCCTTTGCCAATCTCCTACTCTTTCTCAGTTCCTGCACATTTATACAAATGTGAGAACCACATCCGGTGTCTAATACCCATGATGCAGAGATAGAGATATTAGCTTCTACAACAAAAATACCTGAAGTGGAAGTCTTACTTCCCTTCTGTTTCTTCACCTCTTCAAGGTAAACAGGGCAGTTGCATTTCCAATGGCCAGGTTTGTTGCAATGGAAACATTGTCCTTCCTTTGCAATACCACCATTGGGTTTCAACACATGGGAACAAGAAGATACACATGCACCAAACTTTTTGGCACATTTCTTCTTCTTGTAAAACTTGGCTTTACCCTTTCCTTTGCCTTTTCCAACCATCAAAATGTTGTTGGATTTATTTTTCTTCATTTGTTGCTCAACTGTTCCCAACATGTTAAGCAACTCAGACAAAGATTTGTCAAGATGATTCATATTGAAATTCATGACAAATTGGCTGCAACTATCCGGCAACGATTGCAGGACTAGATCAACAGCCAACTCCTTTTGCAAAGGAAAACCTAGACCCTCAAGGCTCTCAATGTATCCAATCATTTTGAGCACATGAGGTCTCACCGGTGATGACTCAGCCATCTTGCATTGGAACAATGCCTTAGAGGTCTCATACCTCTCATGCCTTGCTTGCTCTTCAAAAAGCATTTTCAAATGTTTGATCATATCGAACGCACCCAAGGTCTCATGTTGCTTCTGAAGCTCAGAGTCCATGTTAACAAGCATAAGGCATGCAACATCCAATGCATCATCAACATGCTTCTTGTAAGCATCTCTTTCCACCCTAGAAGCATTAGTCGCCGGTTCATTTGGAACTTGCCCTTCAAGGACATACAACTTCTTTTCTTGTTTGAGGACTATCCTCAAGTTGCGATACCATTTTAGGAAGTTATTCCCATTCAACTTTTCCTTCTCAAGGACAGATCGAAGTGACATTGTGCTAGTGTTTTGTGCCATGGAAATTCTACAACAATGATCAACTCACACAAATAAGAGTTATGCATACAAAATCATTTAACAAGGAATTCTATTAAATGATGCTCCTACTATATAAATCAAGACAATCATATAAGTAGGCCAAGATCCATATTTCACTACTAGATAAGTCAGCTTTGGCTGATAGCTTACTTCATAGTTATTTAGGTAGACAACTCTTGTCAATTACATCTTATGTAACTCTTGGATAGTTGAGTGAACAACACTTGTTCTTGTCTTAGAATATCTGAATCGAGTTGAGGAACGGAGATTCAGGAATTAGGATAATTCTACTGGATCAATTCAAGTTGTGGTATTATTCGTCAAGGCTATAATGTTAATAGCGCAGCGTGGAACGATCCTATTTGTAACCGTGGAACGAAACCGTTTTGGATGGTTCACAACTAGATTCGTTACTACTCACGAATAGTACCTTCCGAACACAAGAAGAACTTAATATTTTCATCAACATATTATTCCAATACATTACATGCATGTTCTTGATGAATCATATATTGATGTTTGTAAATTTGGAAGCCAAAATTACAAGTGAACATCGATGTTTAAACCTGAACATCGATGTTTTGAGAATCTGATTCTCCCAACTATTTGGCCGAGGCTCAAGAACATCGATGTTCAACATTTCAACATCGATGTTTTGAGTAACTTGAACTCCAAACTATTTGGCAGTAGCTCAAGAACATCGATGTTCAACACTTAAACATCGATGTTTTGAGAATTCTGAAAGTTCATGATTTTGGCAGTAGTTTTAAACATCGATGCTTGAGGTTCTAGAACTCAAGAACATTGATGTTTCGACTTGAACATTGATGTTTAACAATTCTGGAATCTCAAATCAATTCGGCAGAACTTGGACATCGATGTTCAATCTTGAACATCGATGTTCATGGGAATCTGCCAAGGCCAACCTTCATAGAACATCGATGTTTTGTCACACAACATCGATGTTCAGTAGGCTCGGCCAAGGCTAAACCCATGATTACATCGATGTTCATCTGATGAACATCGATGTTCTAGCCGTGATGTGCTAGAACGACAATCATTCCATAGACAAACCGACACTCAATTTTTCTGAGTCGAACTCTTCGACTTACTGCCAATAACACCTTGATTGATATCACATACCAATCAAGTTCTTGTTGTCAAAACACTTTTGACTAAAACACAACATCAACATGTTCAATAACTCATTTAGCACATCACATATACAAAATGAATTCAGCATATCACATATACTAGCATGTTCATACTATTATCACATATAACATATGAACACATAATTCGGTTTAGAACTTCACAAGAGGCTCCGCTACCACTGGTCGTGGTGGAGGTGGTGGATCGGTTTGTTGTTATCTCTTCTTTTTTTTTTCTTTTTTCTTTCTTTCTTTCTCTTTTTTTTCTTTCTTTTCTCTCATTATTTTTCTGGTTTCTCTTCTCTCTCTTTTTTTTTTTCGTTTCCTTTTCTTCTCTTTTCTTCTGGTTTGGTTTGGTGTTTATGGTTGCAATGGGTTGTTTTGCAAGTGAAAGAAGAGAAGATGATGAAAGTGTTGGTGTACTGGGAAGGCAGAAGAGGTAAGGTGCAAAATACTGGTAAGGCACGGGCAAGGCGCTGATTACACAGGAAAAAGGTGTAGCAAGGGCGACACATGAACGAGGCGGCGCAGCCCTCAATTATGCAGGTAAGTCGTGTACCGTCTGGACCAGAAAATAACTGATCTACCTCCTTAGTTATATTTCTGGTGTGATTTTTCTGAGGAATCCGGGACCCGAAAAATACCAACTTTGGTCCGAAAAATGCACGGAAAAATCCCGAGCGCGGAAAAACCTCGGTTTTGAAAAACGATGCCCGATTTACCTTGAATTAATAACCTAAGATTAAATTTAAAGGTAAATCACTATATAACGACTTTTATAGTCCGGTAAAAATACAAATTTTTACCCGCGCTGTTACACAACAAATGATGCAGGTATAAATTTACAAAATTAATTATTATTTATATTATTATTGAGTATTTTATTTTATTTATTTTTCCAATTTATTTATGTTTTCTATTTTAATGTTGTTTCTTCATAATAATAGTTTTTTGAAAATTTTTTTCCTGATTTTTATTTTTAGAAATCACCCTCTTATTTTTTATGCTTTGTTTATTATTAATTAATTATTTTAATTTTTTTCTTTATTGTTTAATATATATTTTTTGTTTTGGGGCTCACTGATGTATGTTTAAATAGAAAAAGCTAATTATTATTTGTATGATTATTAAATAGTTTATTTTATTTATTTTTTTGACTTATATTCTATTTGTAATTTATTTTTTTTTGAATAATAATATTTTTTTATTTATTTTCCTGATTTATATTTCTTTAAAATTAGTCTCTTAAGTTTTTTTTTAATTTTTTTATCATTCATTAATGCTTTCGATTTTTACTTCTGTTGTTTAATATTTTTTGTTGTTTTTTGGCTCAAAGATCCATGTTTAACTTTGCAAAATTATGTATCATTTATATTATTATTAAATAGGTTTTTAAAAATTTATTTTTTTGGTCTATATTATATTTTCTAGTTTTATTTTGTTATAGTAATATTTTTTATTCATTTTACTGATTTATGTTTCAGAAATTACTCTCTTATATTTTTTATTTTTTGTTATTATTAATTAATTATTTTAACTTTTTTTTCCTGTTGTTCAATATTTTTTTTTGTTTTACGTGAAACACCCCGACCAAAATTTACCTAACTTACAGTAGTTACTGAATAGCAGTACTGCCACGTGGCCAACATTCATAGAAAATATAAATTCACAACAGTAACAACGTCAAACAGTCACAAGATCACATTTCCATCACCCGAAATGGAAACATCATCATCAACACAGCGGAAGCATTTTCTATGTAACCAATGTCAGTTTATGCAGAACTCAATGCAAACCAATGGATCCAAGTCCTGTCCGTGGAAATATCACAGCCGTCGGGATGCACTCCTGATTTTTGTCAAACTAACCTGCATGGACTGTGTGAGGGGTGAGACCAACCACTGTCTCACCGATAAACTAATAAAGCGCAGTATACAGGCAACCGCAATAACATCGAACCTGCAACAAAAACAGGAAAGCATAACAAGCATAACATAGCATGTAATCTAAGCATTTAACAGTCCTAAACTCTTAGACAGACAACTCAATACTAATCAACCACATGGACAACTGTTGATAGATTTTCCAATTTTATTATTAGGGCCCCGTCACATGAAAAGTATGGGTCGTACTTGGTAGCCAGGTTAGCTAACCCCAGGGTACTCCCCGTTAAATCAAATCAAATAATCTCATAAACAAAAACCGTGAGACCCCAAGCTCAACGGCTGAGAGGACCCCAAGCCCCTTATAAATGGCCAACAAATCACATATCACAAGCGGCTACCACCCAGTCGTACCTCTACCTTTCACGTGACATCTAGGTGTCTAAGTGATATTACCATATTTTATTTTTAATTTTTCTCTCAGACTAACAGTAAATCTATCCATTGCATATTACATATTCCCGAGCAGGCACTTAGCCTCACAGCTCCTTAGGGAAACCAATCCAATATCACAAATCAGGTTACTGTTATTAACAACATATCAGGTTATCACAAACCATAGCTTGGCACTTGCCACAAGAAAATCAATCAAGGATTTCAATGTATAAAATCATCATCGTCATAAGGTTCAATAGAATCCATACAATCAAACACAACAATCATCGGTACACAGAGCCCAAATATCTCAACAGGAAACACAAACAATACAAACTAGCTCTAGTATCACGGGCAACATACCGAAGTTTATAAGTTTATATCCTCACCTGATACTCCAGGGAAGTGATATCCGATTAAGCCTCAATATCCCTATATTTATAACAACAGAAATCACTTACAATGCACGAACAAGGATGATCATGCATGATGCCGGTTTTATTATTATACGGCTTGTCTTATGCCCTATTTATTTTTATTATCTCCATAATTTCCTTTACTATAAAATTAGCCTTCCAATTAATTGAAGATTAGCTCGTTATATGTTTCCAACCGATATACTAATCATACTTGATTTTTAGATTAAAAACCGTAACCAAACTCCAAGCCAATATACTGGCCTCATAGTTGCTTGTGATAAGATAATACGTGTATATACACTAGATAATCATATATAACCATATATATATAAGATAATTAGTAAATCATTTATAGCTCAATTATCCATAAAATAGAAATTGAAGTTAATAAATAAGGGTAGGATTGAAAATAAATTATCATGGGCCTTCTTATAATATTAGCCCAACTAAAACCGAAGAAATAATTATAATAGGCCTTTCTAATAGCCCATACTGAAAGTTAAACATAACTTAAATAAATTTAAGCATAAATAAAATCATAAGTTAGTATTCATTTAATTAAATTAAATTATCCGGTTAATTTAAGCCGTTTTAAAGTCCGAGTTCGTTAATATAGTTTGGGGTCCGTTAATAATGCATGGGTAGTCTAAGGGTCCGGGGTTTTACCCAAAAGTCCATTCTGGGTTCACTGGAAAATACCCGAGGCATCGCCGGAAAAATCCCGAGGCACCGGAAACTTGCCGGATTCCGACCGATGTACTGTTCACCAAGGCAGCACATTCGCTGCTACTGTTCTTCCAATAGCAAAACAGCCCAATTCCACCACCATCCGGCTACCAACAAACATCCTATCCCCGTGGCAACAAACCGATGGCCGGTACACCACCACACCACCATGTCCACCGTCCAGAATACCACAACCCATAGCCACAACAGCACCACCGACGACATCACGGCAAGCCCCCAAATCCACACCCGATTCAATCAACACCAAGCACAGCACAGAACCAACACCAATTAGTCTAATCCACAGAAACCCGATTAACAACAACCTTAGAAAAATCAAAGAAAAGGAAGCGTTGAGCAGAAAGGGGAGGCGCGCCAGAGACTTACCCAATTGGGGCTTCATCGGCGGCGGTTCAAGGGAGGAGAGCAGGGGTCCGCGGCGCGTGAGGGGAAGAGGAAAGAGGAACAGAGTGGAGGAAGAGGGGAACTGGGTGGTTCGTGGTCTACTTCCCCTTGGTGGCTTGGCTCGGACGGCTTTGGTGCCTGACTCCGTGGTGGTCGGCAGAGGAGGCAGAGGCGAAGAGGGGCGGTGAGGCGACAGTCGCGAGGCGCTGTGGCAGTGCGAGGAGGACGGCGGCAGGAGGCGAGTTGGTTCGGTCGGCTTCACGTGGAGATGGAGACGCGGCGGTGGCGGTTGCAGTGAAGGGGAGCGGCGATGGATTCTAAGAGAAGAGGACAGAGGCGACAGGGGAGAGGAAGCCTCGGCGACGCGCGACTAAGCAGGGGCGGTGACCAGAGGTGAGAGCGGGAGTCGCGGCGGAGGCGGAGGGGAGGGAAGGTTATGATGGCGGCGGCGATTTGGTGACAGGGGTGAGGAGGAAGGAGAAACGTTGGGCGGCAGAGGAAGGCTGTGGAGTCGGTGCAGGTGAGGAGGAAATTTAAGGAGAAGAGGAGAGGAAGAAAACAAGGAGAAGAGTAAAAAAAAAAATCTGGAGGAGAAAGGAAAAATATCCAGAATAGCGAGGAAGAAGAATCGGGAAGGGGGGGGAAAATCTGGAAGAGAAAGAAAATATCCAGGGAGAGTGAAAGGGAAAAAAAAAATAGTGGGGAAGAAGAAAAGAAAAATAAATGAGAAAATAAGAAAAGAAAGGAAAATGGGAAAAGAAGGAAAAGAAGGAAAAAGAAGAAAAAGACAAGGATGGCCCGGGAGAGAAAATATCGCGGCTTCGAGTGTCAACAAAATTATTGGTCCGGGAATAGACCAAAATATCCTTCGGTCCAACTTTTGATCCGTTAACGTCACAGGGGCATTTTTGTCTTTCCGAAATTCGTCCCGGTTCCGAAAATACAACTTAGGCTCAAAAAATCCAATTAATTCTTCTGAGCCTTGTGCAAGTCCCGGAATTGCAAACCGAGGTTCAGATAGTTGTGTAAAATTTTCGGATCATTCTTGTTTAACAACGGTAAAACTTCATTACCCACCATAAAAGTCAAACGACTCGGTAAAATTTACAAAAATTTTACCCGGGTCGTTACATTACGGGCCAATAATGCATGTTTAAGTTTAAAAATTTATTTATTATTTATATTATTATTAAATAGTTTATTTTATTTATTTTTATGATTTATATTCTAATTTTTATTTTAATAATTTTTTATTTATTTTCCAAATCTATATGAAAAAATGGAGAAAAATTAATAAAAATGTATAATTTGGAAACAAGTCATGTGCAAATTTTTTTAATGTTACATAACAAATGCCTAGAAATAATAGTTAAAATGTTAATTTTTTTAAAAAAATTAATTAATAAGCAAACCCATGGAATCCAGGGAAGTGAGCTAGTAAAAAGAAATTATTTGACTCATACTCTTAAACATCTTTTGCAGTTTTTCTTGAATGACTTAGTCTTGCAACGAAAATAAAGACATAAACAATGCTTAAGGCGGACTATGCTTGAACACACACCTAGACATCATTATTCGATCGAAGGCCAACTCTGCCACGTTGCTAATTTCCCAAATCAAACAAAACCAATGACGGATTCACAGTGACTATACTGGAATCCTAAAAAAATTAAATTACTATTATATTGATTTTTATGGCTCTGTACAAGAAATTAGTTAGTTCTCGATTTCGTTGGTTAAATTTCTTACGAGGTAATATTTAAATTTAATGATAAGATAAACAGTTTGATTTTTCTTTTCAAACAAAGATTCAGCAAGATATTTGCTAAACTTTAATTCTTTGTTCTTTTGATTGAGCGTGACTAAATCCATATACTTATTACCGGGGTATCAAAAGAGAACATATTCTAAGAATAATTTGTCCAACAGCTCTTCTTCTCATATGGGTCAACAACTACGAGAGCATCACCATGTCGTAAATCGTTCCCTCCCAGCCGAACTGTTGGAAAATAGTGAGTCCACCCATAAGGGGTGCTCACTTAAGCCCAACTGGGCCCAATTAGTGCATTATATAAGCCACCACAAGAGGAGGCTGATACACCGAATGTATAATACACATGTGTTGTGTAAACACTGAGATAACCTGCACACACTGCATTCTAGGGTTTAGACCGTGGAAACTAGGAGGCCGATCCGACACATTGTGACGGTCTCTACCAACCAGTGATTCAAGCCGTGGCTCCCGATCCTGACAACGCTTCCGCTTCACTTACAGATAAGTGTTCTTTATCTATTATATGTATATGTACATTGAAATCCTTCATTGGTAGCGGAGCCCTAGGCTTGTATTCTGGTTGATTTTATTGATTTTGTGTAAATCTAAAATTATGAATTAGGCATCCGTTATTTATTGGAATTGATTTTTTCATCCATCGTTCGTTGTTAATTGATATGTTCATTCGATTAATAGTAACGACTGCCTATATTATTTGAGACAATCTGTTTTCGTTTCCAGTGTAATATATATGTGCATACATATTCGAGAAAAAAAAATGTGCATACATATATTTCTGGGTGGATTGTACATACTTCTACCGATTAACATATGTTGTTAATCAACTGAAGAATGGATTGTATATTTTTTTTCTTCGATTAATATGTGTGGTTATTTGTTAATCGACAAAAAATGCTGCAAGAAGTTGGTGAAATGATAAAAATCTGGATCGAAGTTCTTGGTGAAGAACAATGCACCATACAACCCGATACCCGTCTCATCTTGCTGCAGAAGGCGGCGGACGGGGCAAGGCACGCTGCAGACGGCGGCAGTGAAGGGGGGAAACGCTGCAGACGGCACGGTTCCTTGTGCCTTGCGGCGGTGCTTCGCGTGGAGGCTCAGGTGGCACCCTCTCCGGGTGGTGACGGCGGCCATTGAGGTGGTGGGATCGGAGCGGCGGTCCTCGTGCTCGCTGCACCCGCTCCCACTTTGTCTTCTCCGGCGTCGGGCCAGAGGAGGTGGAGGAGGCAGTGAGCTCCCTCGTGCATGCACTCCTCTCCAACGGCTGACGCGAATGGCGGGGACGAGGGCGGCAGCGCTGGCAGTGGGCTTGACTCGGCAACCTTCATGGTTGCGGCCTCTCCCTAGCGTGGTGACGCCTGCAGTGGCTGCTCCTCCCTCTTCCGCCTGTGGTGGTGAGCCCCTGGATGGTTCCGGCGACGAGCTCCAGTCGGAGCGGTTTGAGGCGGCGGCGGCAGTGTTGTTTTCTTTGAAGAAGAAAACTGTAGCTAGGGCTACACCTCCCACACGCGTAATCTGCCGGGCCGGACTCGGGCCGTGAGCCATATGGGCTTGTGTATTTGGACATGTTGCAATTCATTGGGCTTTAATGGTATCAACTGGGTTGGACATATTTAATGGGCATAAGGCCTATTGTGGACCATTTATTTAAGACATAAGGTCTTACTAATTTTATTTTGTATGGCCTATATCAAACATATGGTTTAATTAAAATTAATTTAGACATATGGTCTGAATTAATTTCTCTTTTATGTGGCCTATAAAAATAAAATTTACTTATTTTAGACAGATGGTCTAAAATTATTTTTTTTCCATCAACATATGGTTGAATAAAATAATTTGGACTTATTTTAGACATATGGTCTAAATTATTATCTTTATTGGGTTTGAAACCTAATGAAAATGACTAAAGTCTAATATTTTTTTTAGGAAAGAGATGGTCCTCTTAGACATATGGTCTAAATCAAATTTCTTCTATTGACATATGGTCAAAGAAAATATAATAATAATCGTTTTTTTAGACATATGGTCTAAAAAAAAATTAATTTTATTTTGGGTTTATGACCTGTATAAAATTAAATTGTCTATCTTAGACATACGGTCTAAGTACGTTTTATTTTATAGGCTTATGGACTAAATAAAATAAAATTAAACGAGACAAAAGTCTAATATTATTATATTTGTTTTAGAAGAGATGGTCATTAAAAATAAATTTTTAGACACACGGTCTAAATAAGTTTTATTTTTATGTCACATGATCTTAGTAAAATTTGTCCATATTAGACATATGGTCTAATTAAATTTTATTCTACGGCATACGGCTTAGAATAAAATTATAAAGGGTTCCATTTTTTTTAAAAAAGATCCAGATAAAGAAATTAGTCACATGGACTAATTCTTTTGACATAAATTTTGTTTTTATGTTTTATCACCAATAAAATACAATCCAAATATTTCTAGACCATTTTCTTTGTGAATTTGGCACGAGAAATATTTACCCAACTGTTCAAGCATGAGTAATATACGATTACCTGCTTTAATGTTAATTAGATTAACATTATGAACTAGTTGCTATTTAGTTCAGCAGCACATGTTAATTAGTTTAACATTGTTGGGTTGTTCAACTTATAATCCACATGGGATTATAAAATTGTGCTTGACAAATATGTTGTCTGGAGCATGATTAATGCTTAGGTGTGTTATTGGTTAAATTAATTGTCATTATGCATTCAACTTTAGGACGATGACTGGGAACATAGTGAACTTTCGACTCCGGGTTATGCATGTGATTATTAACTTAGCCAATCGAAGCTTAGCATTATACATGTATGTATGTTGAACATTATATCTTATATGTGATCCTTTTTGTGTATTTTATTTGTTAAATATAATTACTGCTTCATATGTTATTGTCGTATAGCTCAACAAAAGGTTGATGCTTAACGGAAATAATTATAAAACTTGGAATTTAGTATTCCAAGATGTGCTGGTAAAGCAAAAGTGCTCTTGTGATCATCAATATTGTCATGAAAGTTGAAGACAGATCAGTGCGGCAAACCATACAATGCAAAGTACTGTTGTAACAAAAGTGTTACAATGATGACCAAAAGGGTCATTTTCCAATGATGAAATTGGATAGTACGATGTGGTACTTTACTTTGCATGAGTTAGCAAACTTTGCGTTGGCGGCAATTTTTATTTCGTGTGTAACTGAATATAATTCTTAGTGAATTATAGACTCAGTAGCCACACATTATATTGTATGGAGATGTGATACCTGATCAATGTTAAGTCTCACATAGAGATTAAACGTTTTGACATGTAAGTGGCAACAATAAGGTGTTGCTTAAATACTCATATCATACAAGTTAGTCTTGTGTAACATATGAGATGTGATCTTACATGATAGATGTCTTCTCTGACATGTCTTGGTTTTAGTAACCAAACATACTTTCATGACAAATTATAAAATTGATTCTGTTTTAATTTTATATGGCTTTAGTCTTATTACCGAATAATGCTAGATTTGGTCATATGGACCAACAGAGAATGCCAAAGTTAGCAAATAATGATTGCTTCATAGCATTATACAAGTGGAATTGTCTGCTTGTGAGTGTTATCTAGCAGATTATTGACCATCCGGTAAAGTGATTGAAGCCAGCTCTTCATTGTTATTTGTCCACCTGGACATCTGCGGGTCCATTCACATTTGGACTAGGCAAAAGCATGTAATTCATTATTTTATTCATTATGCCCAATTATATCTATTTAATTTTCTATTTTTGAGGCATTAAGTTGTTTCTAAAGCTATATGAGCTTAATAGAAAATTAACTAGATATGAAGATACAAATTCTTCACGTTAATTGTGATCTTTTTGTCGATCCAATCAGTTGGGCATGTGATGAAAGGATATAGTGCATTGGTTGACTATTCCTAACAATCTATGACAAAATGTGTTATAGAGTGACATGATGGAATGCTTCTGTAACGGTTAAGTAAACGAGGGCGCAAACTTTATTGCCACAGGGGTAGTATTTAATTGGTTGCTGCCTATATACTCAACAATATGCCTATATAGTCAGTTACAACTACTCTGCATGTGTTGTAGACTAGATTGCTATCCACCAAGTGTTTTAGTAACCTTGGAAGTTGTGCTGTTTATACACATTATTTCTCTCTGGCAAGATGTGCCCTCAGATGAAGAAAGGTGTCTTATGAGATACTCACTAACCTTAAGGGTTATATGTTTATAAGCCAGCAAAACAGTGGGAGCGTAACTGAGTTTAAACCAACAGATGTCACATTCTTAGTGAATGAGTTTCTTAAGAAGGTTGAGGTAGGTTAAGGCATATCTTTATTTGAGGAAGAGGATTAAGACGTGCAAGGATTACTTTATTCGAGTGGGAGGATTTTTTACAGATGATGAATTAGTTTCTCATCAATAAACTTCCTCATCATCAAGTCCGAATAAAAGTAATCTTGTTGTTCCAAGTGGGAGCGATAAAGATAGATCTTGTTCTAAGTGAGAACGAGATTAGCGTTTTAATCCTAATGGGAGCCATGTTGATCCAAATGGGAACAACATACCTGAATCACAATTAAGTGTGATTCTCATAAAAGATTGTCGTTGATGATTTGACATCAAAGATAATTGGTCTTTTATGATATTCCTACAAGATGAGCCTATAAGAGGCTTCCTCAAAATCCTTCTAAGGATTTGGACAAAGGCACTTGAAGAAAAGGAGTCAATGAGAGTCAATAAAGTTTAAGAACTAGTTGATCTCATTGAAGGACATAATGCTATTGGGAACATATGTGTTTTCAAAAGTAAACTTAAGCTGGTGGCATAGTTGAGAAATTTGAGACTCAACTAACAGGTAAAAAAAATACATCACAGAAAGAGATAGATTACTAGAGTCAATCTCGATTTCTGTAAGTTTTACCTATGTATGGATGTTTCTAGCTATTATTTCAAACTTAAATCTTGAATTACGTCAAACGGATGTAATAATGCCTTTCTCAATGGAGATAGAATGAAACAGATTGTGTTTCATTGAAGAGGACCACGAACACATAGTTTGTAGACTTTGGAGTCTATATTGGTCTTCTAATCCTCAAGGTATGTGCCAAGCAAGTTTGTAATTTACATATAGTATGTATATGACATACTTATAGCTAGAAATGATATGGAGTTTAATCAACAAGGTTGTAACAGCCCAGGTAAAAATTTCATTTTTACCGGGACTGTTTAAGTTAATTTACAGTAATTTACCATTGATTTTTAATCTTGGGTAATTAAGTTATGGTAAATCGAGCTTTGGATTCTGAAACCGAGCATAGTCCCACGTTCAGGATTTTTCTGCGGATTTTACGGACCAAAGATGGGATTTTTCCGCGTCCGGGAATCTTCGGAAAAGCCGGGGTTTATCCTTGAGTTATCGGACCAAAAATGAAGATAAGTGGGTATACCGGATATTTTTTGGTCCAGGTGGGTCACACTTCACATGCAGCATAGTAACTGCATAATTGAAGTTCAATTATTTAGCCGCCATCTCCTGTTAAGTCTGTGACTTATCAATGATTTTGCTGTCTATATAACTATTCTTCTTCAGCCTCACCATGCACGCCATTACCTGCACATCACCATATCCTTCTTCATTTTCCCTCTGCCAGCTTTCTTCTGCACCTGCATAACCAGAAAAAAAAAAAAACAACAAAAACACATTAAACACAACCTACACACGCCACGTCATCACCATCTTCTTCTCCTTCTTTCTTTTTCCGGCCAAACACAACCACACCCGAGCCACCCCGCCGCCGCTCGAAGCCACCACCCAACATCTCCCTCTCTTCCTTCCTTCCTTCCGCCGTGAGCAGCGCTGGTGGAGCCGTCTTCCCGTCGCCTTGCTTCGTCTTCTCCCTCGCGACCCGACGACGAGAGGACCGGGCTGACGCGCCGCCTTCCTCTTCTGTGCCGCCACCCGCAGCCACCACGACACCTCCTCGTCGCGCTCCCCTCCCCGCCGTTGCCTTGCGCCGTGTCATTGCAGCCTCGCCCCGACCGACGCGCCGCCACCTGTGAAGATAAGGTGAGCAGACCCGTTTTGTAGAGGCTTGACCCGGATACGAGATGTGGGTCGCGGGTTGACCCGTGTGGATGTCGGGTTGGGCTGGATGGGTTGGTGTGATGTTGGGCTTGAGCTGAGTTTTGTTGGGCTTGGCTGTTGGACTGTGAGGCTTGCTGTATGGGCCTTCTGGGCACTATGTAGTGGGCTAAACAGTAACATTCAGGCCCAGTCCGAATTAATTAAAAAAAAGAGAGAGAATTAAATCTGAAAATAATAATAATGGAGAGGAAAATTAATTTTGGAAAAAAAATATATATGGTATATAACATATGGAAATAAAATAATAACTTGAAGAAATAATATTTTGGAAAGTACATACTTATGGAATAATTTTGGAAAGGGTATTATCAAGGCAATAAAATACCGGAATAATATCCAGGTATAGGTATAAGTATAGTGTGGTATTTTGGGCACTTGAAGTAAATGGTAAATGATGATGATAATGGGAAGTTAATCCGGGGGAGTAACCGAGCCGAGTTTATATTTAATTTCCGGTACACAGTGTTAGCATGGCATTTGCATATCATCTTATGTGTGCATATTATTTGATTGATATAGGAGTTGATAACGAGCAATTTGCTGAGGAACCGGACTTGGAATTTGCTGGACAATTCCATAACTGAGTAAACGGCTAAGGTGAGGATGGATAACCTTTGTTATGTTGCCTGTAATACTTTGTGTGCTTTGTTGTTCGATTGAACTGCTGAATTGTTGATTGTTGGCTGAATAACTGTTGTGGATATTATTGTTGTCATTGGGCTGTGATTTTGATTCTGTGGATAGTATGCTGAGATTGCTGTTGAACTATTGACTGTGGAATTGAGAAAAAGAAATTGGAATATGAAATTAGAATTGGAATTGATTGAGATGTTGTTGTAATTGTCATGTGGAAGTAGTGGTACGACCCGATGGTTTGAAAATTAATTTTGGGATGCTATGGTCGGTTACTTGGTTTGTTTGGCTTGTTGTCTGTGGTTAGGGTATACCAAATACCCAGTGGTTCGGATATACCGAATATCCGGTTAGCATGTTGCCAGAGGTTGGGGTATACCGAATACCCAGTGGTTTGGATATACCAAATATCCGGGTTTTGAGATGTGGATTGGTTTTTGACCTAGCATCCGGAATTAATTGATAACCTGGTATGACCCTAGCTTGTCCAGTGACAGGGGCCCGGAAGATAAAATTGGAATTAATAGTAATTATTCTTTTGGTCTTGGCTCAGTTGTTGAGATATGTTGTTGCTTGTCTGTGGTTGCTTTTGAGTATTACGGTTTCTTGCATATCACTGTTTATCCTTCGTCGGTGAGCGCTTCGGACTCACCCCTCGCCTGCAGGGTTTCATCCCGTAGGTTAAGTTGTTTCGTAGTTCAGGTACGTTGTTCGATGGCAGCTGCTTTCTACTCCACCTGACTCCGGATCCATACCTCCGCTGCATGTGCATAAAGTCTTTCGTTGCAGTTCTATTGCATATGTTGCTGTATTACAATTCCGCTGCTGTGTGATATACGATGTTGTATTGCTGATTTCCTGTGATATATATATTACTGATACTATCTGCTGCTGATATTGAGCACTATGTTTGGATTGAATAATGGTCCCCGAGTATGGGTGACAGTTGTATTTAATAGTTTGCTGATGTAAAATATTTGCACGATATGCTGTCTGTTCTATCAATATGAATAGTTTCGGCACGTGTTTACTGTGTTACGGTAAATACGGGTCGGGGCGCTTCAAAGGTAAAAAAAACCTAGTTGTCATCTCAATCGAGACAAATGATATGGATAAAGATTTGCATATAATCTTGAAATTAAGATTTCAAGATATTGTTTCAAGAAATTATTGTATTTCTCGTAAGATAATTACACTAATAAAGATTTAGAATAATACAATATGCATCAAAGTAACCATATCTAAACTCCTATCAGTAAATGCCATACTTTGAGAAATCATGTGTCCTAAGACTCCTGATGAGAGTGATAAATAAGCCAAGTTCCATAACGGAGCGCAGTCGGAAGTTTGTTGTATGTTGTGGTGTATGATAAACTAGATATTGGTTAAGAAAATGGCTTAACAGATAGATGTCAATCCGACCTAGGCATAGCACATTACAAGCAGATAAAAAGGATCATGGGATGTCTAGAGAAGTCTGCTGATTACTTTTTTGTCACCAAGTAAGGAGATGTCCTTCTTGGTTGAGTATACAAGCCTTGATTATGAAAAAGATCTAGATGGTAGAAAAGTCTACATCTAGATAGATGCTCTTACTAAATGATGGCGCCATATCATAAAGTAGTAAGAAATGATCATGTGTATTCTTGTTTGTGATTGAGGCTAAATATGTGGCTCTCGCTTCAGCAGTATAAAAGTTATTTGGTTGAACAAGTTCTTGGATTATATAATGGATAATGCATAGGACATTGATCTAGTGTTAGTCAACTATGACAGTGAGGTTGCAATTTCCATTGCCAAGAATGGTTAGTTTTACCAAATAAGTAGACATCAGATACAACTATGCAAAAGGAATTGTTGTATGCGAGGTTGAGAAGTGAAGTATCTGTCTATAAGAGTCAAGTGATCAGATGCACTGTTTAAGCCTTTACTTTGGGATGTGTTTGTGGAACACATTAGGTATTAAAATTGTGTAGGCTTAAGTACTTCACTTTATGCTTATTATGTTCCCAAAGTTCACAACCTGTGTTTATTGTTCATGCTATCAAATAAGTTGATTTGCATACATACATGTGGATGAATGTTATGTACATTCTTCATTTATTTTGTTTAAGAGTATGTCGAGTAGACACGAGGTTAGCCCTCTCACACGGGTAACCGCCTCCTTATCTTAGTGATAAGTGGAGATGAGACAGATTTTAAGCAAAATTATCAGACGGATAATTTGAGAGCTTGTGGCTTAAAATCATAAATGTCGACTATATAATGACATAAGGTCATTTTAATGGTGGAATACGTTCACCAAGTCTACTTAGTGGGCCAGATGTGAGTTCAAGTTGATGTGTAGATCTAGGAACTCAAATTTGGACACATATGGTGTCTAAACATCATCTGTACAGCATTCCATATGGGAAAGACATACGCTCCACGGGAAAGGAGAAAATGCTGTAGCACATGTTTCATACCATGTGTGCGTTTTGCCGACCAAACGGGTTTACATAAGTTCAATCTCCGCTTACTGTTGTGTGAGACCCAGAGCCTTTATGGTGGCTCGATTGTGTACCCTCAGGACTCCGATCAGATACTTGAGATTCAGCTTAATGTTTGCTATCTTAGTGTGTTGCCAAAGGACCATGGACACTGATTCGGTCTGGCGGGACATGTCTAGAAAAGCAAGTTAAGTTGAGTTAAGGGGATCGTGAGAAGAGGAAGATCATTGACCGAAATCACATTAGTTTGTATTCACCGGTGCACCAATTATGACATACGGTTATAATTGTGAATACAATATATCTTTAAAAGAGAGATCTTCGGTAGATTTCTAATGTGATTTATGATCTAGGGTACTTGCATACTTTTTGATCTACTTGCAGGTTTCTTCTAGATGAGAGGCTATATATTCCTAACAGATGTATAGCATTTAGCTCTCATTGTATGCTGGTCGCACGGTTCTACTTCCCTGTATGGATGTTTGCAGTTTCTGATGAGAATTTGTTTCTCATGATTGTGTTTATGAGCACTCCCATTATGTGTGAGTGGGAGATGTTGGAAAATAGTGAGTCCACCCATAAGGGGTGCTCACTTAAGCCCAACTGGGCCCAACTAGTGCATTATATAAGCCACCACAAGAGGAGGCTGATACACCGAATGTATAATACACATGTGTTGTGTAAACACTGAGATAACCTGCACACATTGCATTCTCGGGTTTAGACCGTGGAAACTAGGAGGCCGATCCGACACATTGTGACGGTCTCCACCGACCAGTGATTCAAGCCGTGGCTCCCGATCCTGACAACGCTTCCGCTTCACTTACATATAAGTGTTCTTTATCTATTATATGTATATGTACATTGAAATCCTTCACGAACCATAGGCTCCGCTACTACGTGTTAGAACCGGGAGTTGTCCGAAAACCGGAGAGATAATAAAGGAAGTCCAAGTGAAATCCATATGCGTGACCAGAACACTACATGGTAACCCAAAATACAAGGTATATGAGTTCACTTCACTTATATGTTACTCAGTTGGCATCTTTCTTTTCTTTCAGATGTAATTTTCACCAATCACACTTGTATTTCAATGTTATCACACTATTGTAATAAGAGGAGAAGTATTTGGAAGAAAGCTATACTTTGTGCATGAAATTGAACATCCACATACGGCAATAGCTTTTCATTGGTAAGTAATAGCTAAGGAAATTTCACTTAAGATAACAAATTAAAGGAACTTAAGACCATCAATGTCGCCAATAAATCCACTAAACTATAGGTGTTTGTTCTATTAAATAAGACCTCTACGGGGCAAGATGCAGTTCAAGCTAAGGGAATAGATGGGAGAATCTACAAATTGTATTATTTGAATTAACATTAATTTGTTTAATTGAGAAAACGATAGTTTTATTGTTGCATCGTAGAAAGGAAAAACTTCAACCGTAAGGCGGTGTGATTGTTTAATCTATTAGCATAATAAAATAGTAGTATCCTATAGATTTGGATATATAAAGCCCAGATTTTCTTCCTCTTTTCCTTTTACTTTCACATTTGGTGTAAAACAACGCAAAAGTTACATTGGATGCTTTTGTTTTAAATCAATGATGTTTTTCCATTTCCTATCTTAGTTTCAACTACAAGATTATGATGTACTCTCTCTGTTCGTGATATAAGATGTTTAATCTATTTGCATACACTTTTTTTTTTTTTGAGGAATGACGATTTCATCCATTCATTAAGAGTTCAAAAAGGCTTCCGCACTTGCCAGCTGACAAAGAGAAGCTGGAAAATCTTGAAACCATATAGAATTTGGACAGTGAGCATTAGTCCATCTACAAGTAGCATTAGCTACTTTATTACAGGTACGAGGAATGTATTGAAAAGAGCTAAAGGAAAATAAAGTTGCAAAGTTTAAAACATCAAAAATAAGAAGGCCAAACTGGGAAGAATTAGATTGGTGAGACTGTAGGGCTTGAATAATCATCAAGTTATCCGACTCCACAATGATCCGATCCACCTGGATAGACTGCGCAAGTTGCAAACCCATGCGGACCCCAAGAGCTTCACCTTCATGAACTGCATAGCGAGCTGGGAGAAATTTAGCCTGAGCAGCTAAGATGCAACCCGTCTCATCCCGCAGAACCGCCCCAAGACCAGAGTCTGACGCACCAATGAAGGACATGTCGACATTCAGCTTAACAACCCCAACAAGTAGAGGCTGCCATGAAGCAGGACGAGGAACTAAAGCGGGTGCAGATAGCAACACTTGTGCCTGTTGGTACTAATGTTGGAGATCTAAAGCAGACTGGACAAGATGAATCACAGAGGTGGATTTATTTTGAAAAATCAAAAGGTTGCGATCCTTCCACAGTCCCCATAGAACCAAAAGACATCTCTCGACCGCTTCCCATCCTTGTATTGTGACCATTTTGAAGAGCCAGTCTCCACAATATAGAGAATCCGCTTCAGGAGGAACAATCTGAAAGGGGCAAGCCTGCCAAACCTGCGATGCCCAAGGACAGTGATAAAATAGGTGCATAGCCGTCTTAGAAGAATGCGGGCATCTAGGACACTGGTCGACAACAGGAACCTGGCGAGTAATCAGGTTACTTCGGACTGGGAGGATACCCGTACATAGCTTCCAGGTGAAAGATCGGATTTTAGGAGGAATGGCATCTTCCATAAATGCTTCCACCAAGATTTCCAGGAAGGATCCGTCCCACTTTCATCCGAGCAAATCTGAGGATAAAGGTGGTTAAGAGAAATATAATATCCCGACTTCATCGAATACAAACCAGAATTACTGAAGTGCCAGCAAAGTTCATCACGTAGCTCATTGGAAACCAATGGAATATTTCGAATGAGGGAAGCTTCATCAGGGCAAAAAATCTGATCAACTAGCTGCCTATCCCACTCCCCTGTATGAGGGTCCATGAGCTGGTTAACAGTGGCAGTGGCCTCCAAAACAAAAACGGGAGACTCAACACAAAATCGTCCTGTCCGCGGTAAGCACCTATCGCCCCAAATACGGATAAAATTACCGTTCCCCACAGAAAACCGCATGCCTTGCTCCAGGATGAATCTGGAATTGAATATATTGTGCCAAGAGTAACTTGGCATATACCCAATATTAGCATCCTAGAAAGAAGAATGAGGGTAATACCTCGCTTTCAGAATACGGGGCCAAGAGGCTAGTTTCATCAAGGAGGAGTCGGGATCCCTGTTTTGCCAAGAATGCTAAATTTGTTGCTTCAAAAATACGAAATCCCATGCCTCCCACCACTTAGAAGAACACAGTCGCTCCCAAACCATCCAGTGCACCCTCCTTCAGCCATCACGACAACCCCACCAAAATTGTCTAACAAGAGCTTCTAGACGAGAGCATATGGACTTAGGCAACACGAAGCAACTCATTAGATAATTAGGGATGGACTGAACAAGAGACTTGATAAAGATTTCACGCCCTGCATTCGTAAGATATCTTTCCTTACACTGACCCATCTTCTTTGCCACGCGATCGCAGATAACAGAGAAAATCTATATTTTAGATCTACCAATAAGAGCCGGCAAACCCAAATACTTGTCTAAGGTATCAACAGCCTTCACTCCCATATCCCCTTGGATTCTAGATTTAACCTCATCACGCACATTACGGTTAAAAAAGACCTCAGAATTATCCAGATTAATCTTCTGACCAGAAGCTGTCTCATAAAGTGATAATACATTGGAAATAGTATCAGCTTCGCGACAATTCGCTCTAGCAAAAATAAGGCTGTCATCAGAGAAGAACAGATGGGATACTTGCGGAACATGGGGGCAAACTCTTACCCCATGGAGGAGACCATCTGATGTAGCTCTATTGATAAGAGCTGAAAGACCTTCCGCACAGAACAAGAATAAGTATGGAGACAATGGATCCTCTGACGTAGGCCTCGGTGCAGAACAATCTTCTCCTGTGGGACTCGATTAATGAGTAGAGAGTAGGTCACTGAAGTAACACAGTTCATAACCAAAGAAACCCAAGGAGGAGGAAACCCCAATTTTGTGAGAATAGCCTGTAAGAAACTCCACTCCACCCTATCATATGCTTTGCTCATGTCCAATTTTAATCCCATGTAACCCCTTCTTCCTTTGCACCATCTCTTCATATGATGGATAGACACAAAGAGCAATGAGAGCATTGTCTGTGATCAGACGTCCTGGAACAAAAGCACTCTGCTCCGAGCCAACTAGATTAGTGATAATCACTCTCAGCCTATTAGCTATGGTTTTAGTAATCAACTTGAAAACCACATTACATAAACTAATAGGGCGAAACTGACTACACTGCTCCGCTTGCTTCACTTTCGGAATCAAAGTTACAAAGGTGCTATTTGCACACACCTTAAGAAACTCATTAAATACACTTAATCTTATTAATTTTGATTACTCAAATTATTAACTTAACCTTTTTATTATTCCAAAGAGTTCATCCGTAAAACCACTAGTAGGCACTTAACACTTATTACATTAATTTTTTTTTTCAGATTTGATATCAATCCAAACTACTTTCATGTCACCAAATCTTTTGTGAAAATCATCTAACCGGCAAAATTTAAAATATTTCAAGTGAAATTTTTCTCTCCGACAACACTACTATAAAGAACAATCATCCGTTTCTAAATTCTTAAGTTCTTGATAGAACATATCCCTGTAGAATGGAGGAAAAATCTAAAATCACTAATCTTAATCTAAATCTTAGCCCAAAATCACCTAGTTTACAAGCTTTTCAGTCAATGAGTTTGGGAAGATGGAAGTGATAATCTTCTATATATATATATATATATAACAAACTCTAAGGATATTTTTTATAGTTTTTAATTTAACTAGGATTGGAGTATTAACTTGGTGTTTAATTATTCGAGGGGACTTTACATATATCTAGAAAATGTAGGTGATCTCTTTTGAAAATCTAAAAACGTCTTACATTATGAAATAAAATAGAAAGACCTAAACGTAAGGGAGTACTACATATTTTAGTGGCACGATCTCAACTCTCAAGCCCTCGTGATTATACAATTCGCAGGTCAAAGTATTATTGATCGCTTCAAAAACCTCGATTCCTGTAAATTATGCCTTTGAATATTAGACAAACATAACCCCCAAGAAACATATTCCCTTACACCATTATCAAATGATTAAACTTCAGCCTAAATTGTTTCTAGACTAAAAAATATCACTCTCTGTGAACACCCGAATTTGACCCATGAAAATTTATACGTTTTAGTAATTAGGTCTCTTATGTACGAAGAAGTGATTTAAGTCACATTAGGGACCGGATTGCTAGAATGTATTACATTCTATGAGCTTGGGCCTTATTTATGTATTGAAATCCAATTTGGGTTGGAGATAGATATAAGAGCCCAATTTAGTAGAATATATATGTTCTCCAGAGTTGTACAAGCCCACTAACATCTTGCTTGGAGGCAAATTTAACTCTGATTTTCGTGAGAGATCAGAGTTAAATCATTCCTTAAATAACAAGAGTGTTTTTGGTATGATTTAGGCTTAAAATAGGAAGAGGGTGTGTGATTAATTGATTGGGAGATGTTTGGGGGAAGTAGTAATCAAGAAAAGAGAATATTCTGGGCAATCTAGGGGTTGATTACGCGGTAAGATCAATCAGGGATGAATTAGGGGAGAATCCGGAGCAAAAATGGAAGCTGCGGTGAAAACGCGTAGGCACGGGCGGTCATCTCGAGATGACCGCCGGGCCTAGGCGATCATGTGTGGATGACCGCCATGACATGGCCTTAGATGTGTCTAAGAAGTGTTTTGAAAAGTTGTGAGGAATTTTGGGTACCTAAGGTCTTATTTATAACAGAGTGAAGTCGGTGGAATTCGCACAAAACCCTAAAGCCCAAACCCGAAACCAAAAAAGAAAAAAACAGAGAGTAATGACCGCCAGTGCGGGCGGTCATGTCGGTAAGACCGCCGCACCTGGCGGACATATATGAAAGACCGCCATGTCCTGGCATTCATTCTCTTTCATGACCGCCCGGCCGACACTGTTCACCCGAAAGAAAAATTTCAAAAATTCCAAAAAAAAATTGAGAGAGAGAAGAAAAATGAGAGGAGAAAGAGAATAAAAAGAGAAAACATTTGAATTTATCATCTAAGGGGCATTTCATGATCATTTACTTGAATGGACACAATGCATAATGTGGTGTATGTCTTCTTTTTGAATTGCTTGCTCTAGCTTGCGGTGTTTGATTAAGATTAAGGGGCAGGTGCCTCAGAGAAGAGGGGCAGGCGCCCCTAAGAGGAGAGTAAAACAAGTTGTTAGGGGCAGGTGCCCCGAGAGAAGAAGCCGGATTGATGAGAGTGGACGAGGGGCAGATATCCCTAAATAGGAGTGAGGTTGGTAATAGTTGCTAGGGGGAGATGCCCCTGAGATGGGTGAAGATGATGAGAGTCATTAGGAAGAGCCGCCCTTAAGAGAGATGGTTGATGACGATTACCAGGGGCGGGTGCCCCTAAGCTAGGAGTGGATTTGGTGAGAATTACCAGGGGCAGATGCCCCCAGAAAAGAATGAAGTCGATGGCAGGTGCTGGGGGCAGATGCCCTATTGGTAAAGGAGCTTGAGGAATAGACATCCTAGGGACAACATGAGAGAACATTGAGGTGATGTAGATGGAGCGCGAGATGATTCCCTTTAACTTTTGGGACCAGGAAAATCCCAAAAGAGTTGAAGATGTGAAGCCCCGGTTGGGAGGATGGAAATATCCCTGACTCCTATGGGGGAGTGATAAATGCCCTATTTAGCATAGGATGATCCTATGTTAGCGACTTTTGGGACCAGGAAAATCCCAAAAGAGTTGAAGATGTGAAGCCCCGGTTGGGAGGGTGGAAATATCCCTGACTCCTATGGGGGAGTGATAAATGCCCTAGTTAGCATAGGATGATCCTGTGTTAGCGACTTTTGGGACCAGGAAAATCCCAAAAGAGTTGAAGATGTGAAGCCCCGGTTGGAAGGGTGGAAATATGTAACGCCCCGGATTTTCATGAATTAATTTTTCTCGGAATTTTCGAAATTTTTATTCCAATTTTGCCCTTGAGGAATTTCCGGAATTTTGGACAAGGAAATAAATTATTTTACCTTGGTTATAAGGGAATTAAGTTGATGGTATGACGAGTTCGGCTTTCGTTGGAGTTTAATCGGGTTTCGGGGTTGAGAGTTAAGTTTTGAAGTAGTTTCCCCGAAACTACGTCGTTTTGGCAATGTTTTAAAAAAAAAAACGTGTTGACCGGGGGTTGACCGCGCCTAGTGGAACGACACGTCGTTCACTAGGGCGGCCAAACCCTAGCCGTCACCCCTCCTTTCCCTTCTTTTTTCTTTTCTCTTTTCACTTTTCTTTTCTTTCTTTCTTCTTCACCTCTTCTCTTCTAAGCCGCCGCCTCCTCCTTCTTCCTTCTTTTCTCTCTCCTTCCTCTTCCCATCTTCCTCCCTCTCGCACTCTTCTCTCCTTCTCCTCTCTTCCTCTTTTTCTCTTTCATTTCGTCTACACACCAACACTTCTTCTTCCTTCCTTTCAATCGCCGCCGCCACCAAGAAGTTGCAGAGGAACCGAGACGAGCTCGACTCGCCGCCGCCGGGGTAAGCGCCGCCGTCCTTCCCTCTTCCTTTTCGTTTCCGTTTCTTTTGGGGTTCTTTCGTGCTGATGGGTTTTGGTCTGTGGTTGTGTCGATTGTGTGTTGTTGGATGGTGGCCGGGGTCGTGCGTGCGTGTGTGTTTGGATGGTTTGTTGTGGGTTTTGGTGGTGGCCGGACGGTGGCGGGTTTATGTGGTGTTGTGGTGGTTGTGTTGTGGCTTGCGGTGTTATCTGACGGGTTGCTGCTCGTTGTTGTTGGGTTCCGGTGTGGTTTCTCCGGCAGTGGGATTGTGTAGTCGTGTTGCTGTGGGTGTGTGGGTGTGTGGTTGCGTGTGTTCTGCCGGCAGAGGACGGATTTGGGTTTGGCAGCAAATTTCCGGTAAGGATGCGATTTTTCTTCTTGTTTCCTTGTCGGTTCGTGTTGTGTAATTGCTTGCTATGAGGTGAATATGGGTTGAATGTTGTTTCTGGCAGTTTTGGGCGAATTTCGGCAAGGTCACCGGAATCCGGCGAAGGCTCGGGAATTTTCCGACGAGGCTCGGGAATTTTTCCGGCGAAGACTCGGGCGTTATTTCCGGCACTTAACGGTATACTTTAATGTGTAATTTGTATTCATTCACGGCATGTACTAATTCGGAATTGGGATTTGTATTTAATTGTGATTAGAGGAAACCGAGACGGGTAGAACCTTAGGCCGGTAAATACCGACACGGGTAGAACCTTAGGCCGGGAATCTTTGGACATCGGATTAATCTTGGACTTAAGTAACGGGCTTTGAGCCCAATCATATAATTGGTTAATTAAGGACTTAAGGAAGTGGGCTTTAGGCCCGGAAATTGTAATTGGGCTTAGATTAGACTTAGGCCGGGAATTCATAAACGACATAATGAGTGGGCCATAGGCTCGGGATTTACTTTTTGGACTTAGTTGGGCGTAAGCCGGTGAACCTTAGGTCCCGTTACTCGGAGTTTGGTGAAGAGAACATTAAGTCGGGTTTAGACCCGGGAATTACATAGTCGACTAACTTGTGACAGGTTTAACTCAGTTGAGCATTATAGTTGCATGCATGCACGTCTTAATTGTTTATGTTTGTAATTTGTTGTG
>MK814805.1:0-41892 GCA_028386065.3 Turnera subulata
TTGATGATGTTTCGGCAGGATGCCGGGTTTGATTTGAGGCTTGCTAAGCCGGTTGACTATGTTGTCATGACATCTCTTTTTATTGAGGATTTTGGATAATGTTTTTGATATCGATTTTCGTGTCCCGGGTTTCAAGGGCATTTTGGTAATTTCCTTAAGTTTTGATATTTTATTGTTAAATTGGGACACGGGTGTTTCATTGAATTTTTCTTTCTATTCAGAATGCATTTCAATTCATTGAGGAAAAGATTGCATTTGTTGTTTTGCATTTTGTTTTGTTTTTCCATTCACGCCTTTATTCTTCTTGATCATGTCTGAAACAATAAAACCTTGTTGATTGAATTGAATTTGTTCCTTGTATGGCTTATAAAGAGACATTGTGATAAAAGTTTTCAAGTCACCTAGCTCATAAGGGTTTGATAAAAGACAAGTTTGGATTTCTAAACAAGATCACTAGAAAGATATCCTAAGGATTTGGTTTGCTCTTAGCTTTTTAAAAAATTAATTGAGGTGTTTCAATTGCATTTAATTGCACAGTCCTAGAACACATCCATGGTTTCTACTAAGGCGAAATTTAGACACAACCTTGATTTGAGAAATGAGTTAGGCATTCCTTGAATTTCACCACATATAAACCTTGGCCAACCCTTGATCACATTATCCCTAGTTCACCACTTTGAGCCTAGTATGATGGTCAAATATTTTCTTCTATACCCACATCAACCACCTTTCACCCCTTAGTAGCCAATTAAGTGACCATCTTGTCCCTGATCAGCATAATTTTCCTTGATTTATCCTACCTTTTTATCTGTTAAGTTGATGATGTCTAACCTCCTATCACAAGTATTGCTCTTTGAAAGGAAATTGACTGAACTTGTTGCAATGAGGAGATCAAAACTTGCAGTCATGCACCTAAGCCCACCAACATACGGGGGTCTTTTGCATTTCTTCACTACATTGTGGTCATCGCTGTACTTCATAAAAATCTAAAAAAACGCAGGCGTATGATCGCTATTGAAAAAAAAAAAAGAGATCTGAAGACAACATCACAGTCAGTATGAAGCAAAAGAAAACTCAAATTTAGGAGGAAATTTGATCCACAACTTCAACAGATACTTTGTTTACCTTTACCCCTTGTTGATACACCAGCCTTGCCCCATTACAACCATTAAAGACCTAATGATCTTAAGTTCAAGAATTGTGTCCATTAGTGGAAGTGGAAACCTTGGATGTGCATATGAGATGTTCAAACACCTCTTATTGATCAAGAGCATACCAAAGAAGGACTGACTAGTATAATCCTGTGCGGAAATTTGATCTTCGACTTCTTTGTTAAACTTAGCTGAGTAAAGTGCCTTGAATTACTTTTGATTTACGTGTCTCTATTTAGTCTACAGAATAAGTTAATTACAAGCAAGTCACATTGGATCAGAGTTGAGAAAAAAAATCAGTGCATATCATTGTCACCATGGTTATAATTTGTTTTGCTTGGGGACAAGCAAGAGTTTAGGTGTGGGGGTATTTGATATGCACATATTTCACATAGTAATAAAGGCATGAAAACTTCTTTATTATTATGATTTCGAATAAAAATCATACATTCTACCTATCTTTCTTTGTTTGATTGTTGAATAAATTGGTTGAACTAACAATTATATTTTCAGGTGTAAAATCATCCCACTTCGCTACCGAAAACGATCAATTTCGGCCAAAGCTGGAAACCGGGCAGAAACTCGAGCAAAGTTCACTCTTTTGCCGATTTTCAGAAGCCTCAAAAGTTCAATTAATGTGAAACCAGTTGGAGCTGAAAGTACACATCCTGAGCTTTCCAATGGTATAAAGTTCATAATTTTTGGCCTTGTGGATTAGGAGCAGTAATTAATTCAGTTCAGTCCAGACGTGCAGGAATCCTGCACTGGCCACCGACCCAATCTTGGTATTTTCATCATAACTCCTACTACACAAGTCCAATTCGGGAATTATTTATATGGAAAGAAAGATAAAATAATTATCTACAACTTCTTAGAACATCCCAAAGTCTAATTCGGCCTTCTAAAGGTCGAAAATATGCTTGCAAGTCTCGGGTCATGAGTTGTTAACAATGTGACCGCTTCTAGAAGAGTATCATGGCAGCCATTAGCACATGCTTATTGGACAATCTAAGTGGACAACCTGGAAGGCATTCAAGGAGAATAAAACAGCCTGGAAACCAACATAATTTCCTAGAAAGAAAGCTCAACCATCAGCACATGCAAAAGAGAAGGAATATTCACGCTAAGCTAGAAAAGCAAGTGGCAACCCATACCTTGCAACCACTCCACCAGCAAATGCTTTCAACATTGAGGCCCATTCTAGCACGATTTTGGTGGCTAAAGGACACTAAAATATGTCATCTCCAAGCTGTACAACTAGTGAAGAAGCACTATAAAAGGGTGAGAGCTGAAGGGGGAGAGGAAGCAACACAAAACACACACCTTGAAACCAAAAATTCTGTCAAGTTGTTCCTTTCATTTTCTTCTGAGATTGTTGTGAGGAAACCACGTCTTTCCCATTTTCATTTGTTGTTTCAAGTTCTTTCATGAACTAATCTTTCATTCTAGATCATAGTGATGTAGCCTCCCCTAAATTTGCTATGGTTTGATGTACCATTTGCTGCAATTCATTCACAAAGTCATTTTGATTGATTGTTGTGAGCTTATTTCTTGCTTTAAGGAAGTGGTCAGCTTTGTTGCAACTTCTAGGTAATAGGTGAAGTACCGAGAGGAGAAGTCTATTATCCGAAAATCATCAATCATCTTTAATCTAAATGCTGAGAGGGTTTAGATTATCGTGGAATCAGTAGCAACGACAAGCTTCATTGCTCCTAGAGGTAATCTAATTGACGAAAATGATTAGGTGACTCTTTGAGACGAGACTAGACTAGCGAGAGCGGATAGTTTCATTATAGGTTGCTACCCATCAAAATTCATGTGTTTGGATGCAGCTTTCAATAGTACATTGATCCATGGCAAAGGAAGGACGGTGAATTCCCGAATGATCTAGGCCTTTTATCATTGCTACTTTGTTTATCATTTTCGTTGTCATTTTTACTTTCTCTTCTCTTTGCCTTCAATTCGATATTTGCTCTCTTATCAATCTTCAATTCCGAAACTGTTTCTCTTCATTTATTTTCTTTTCCATTAGAATGAATCGATTGATATCTTGCCTAATCTCTGTGGATACGACCTTTAGTACCACAACGATTCTGTGCACTTGCAGGATTGACCACATCATCAACCTCACTCGCGAGCTTCCTTGAAATTTTGGTTTGATGAAGCGCCCCGGCCCGTTTTTACCGATCACGGTAAACATGTGCTGAAACTATTCTTATTAATAGTTCAGGCAGTACATCGCAGTAAAATTACCACACAAAAAATTCAAATACAATAGCACATCGTATATTACAACTATCACCCCATACCCGGGGACCATTATTCAAACCACTTATATTACATAACAGCAGTAGCATTATCCAAAATAGACAGCATCAAAGGCAATAAAGGAAAGCAGCAACACATATTACACAGCAGCGGAAGTCTTAAATGCACATGCAGCGGAGGTATGGATCCAGAGTCAGGTGGAGAAGAAAGCAGCAGCCATCGAACGTCGTACCTGATCTACGAAACAACTAAACCTACGGGATGAAACCCCGCAGGCGTGGGGTGAGTCCGAAGTGCTCACCGACGAAGGATAAACAGAGATATGTAATCAACCATAATGCTTTCGAAGTAAACACAAACAACACAAAAGAAGAATCCTACTAAAACATAATTGAGCCAAGACCAAAAGATTGTTTATTATTATTATTATTATTACCAGTTTTATCTTCCGGGACCCGTCACTGGACAAGCTAGGGTCGTACCTGGTTATTAACTAATTTTGGATGCCAGGCCAAACACAATCCGGGATCAACATCCCAATCACAACCAATCCGGGATCAACATCCTAATAACAACAAATCCGGGATTAACATCCCAATAACAACATCATCCGGGATCAACATCCCCAAAAACCAACCAAACCGGCCATGACACCACAGAACTAGCCTCTAACCATCTAGTCGTATCACTACTTTCCACGTGACAATTATATCATCATCTCGAGTTCAGCCCAGTTTCATTACTTTATCCTCAATTATCCAACTTTTCGTTATTTCAGATTATTCCACAGGCCAAATCAACAACAGACTCATAACGTCAAATAATCACAGTTAACAGTTCAGCATTATTTCAACACAACATCCACAAGTCTAAACACAGTCCAACTACAGCATCAACAATTTCCATAACACTCAAATAACAGTCAATAATCATTTCAGCAGTTCAATCAAACAACAAAATCACACACAGTATTACGGGCACATATCCAAGGTTATCCATCCTCACCTTAGCCGATTTTCAGTTATGGAATTGTCCAACAGACTCCAAGTCTGGTTCCTCAGGTATCTGCTCGTTATCAACTCCTATATCAAACAAATAATATGCACACATAAGTGATATGCAAATGTCATGCTACTACTGTATACCGAAAAGAAATAAATACTAACTCGTCTCGGTTACTTCCCCGGGTTAATTTTCCATTATCGTCGTAATTCACCATTTATTTCTAGTGTCCAAAAATAATACTATACTTATACCAATACCCGGATATTATTTCGGTTCAATACCTACTTGATAATACCCTTTCCATATTTATTTCCATAAGTATGTACTTTCCAAAATTATTAATTACTACTATTATTATTTTTTTCCATGATTGTCTCCTCAAATTAATTACTCTACTATTATTTATCACTTTTATATATTTTTTCCAGAACACAAATATTATTTTTATTCCCAAAATTATATCTATTTTTATTTTCCAGAATATTTCTTTCCCTTTTTTTATTAAATTCGGACTGGGCCATTAGTCCAAGCCCATGTACTACCATCCACCCAACTGGCCAGCCCATGGTCCAAGCATGGAGACCATACCACGGCATGAGCAATAGGCCCACACCAAGATCAGGCCCGCACCAACCATCCGGCTGAGCCGTTGAGGAAACGGGTCACTCACCCTCAATCCGGGTCGGGCGACGCGGCGCGGGTCACGGCAGAAGCAAGGCATCGAGCAGGCGGCACGAGCGACGAAGAGGGGATCGCGACGGAAGGGACGAGGCGCTGGCGTGATGTCGGAAGCGGCGGCTGTTGACGCGTCCTGCTGCGGTGTCGGCGAACAAAAGGAGGAGGCGGGTCTGACGGTTGCTCGTCGGGTCTGCGGTGAGGAAGACCGGAGAAAGGGAGAAGAAGGGCGGCGTGCTTCGGTCTCGTCCCTACTGCGCGGAGGGGCGAGCGAGGAAGGAGAAGGGAGGGGTGGCGGCTGGTGGTTCTCGGACACGGGTGGCTCACGGTGGGGAAGAAAAGAAAGAATAAGGGGAGAGGGAGGGGTGACGTGGCGGTTGTGTATTGGTTTGCTTTGTTTTTGTTTTTTTTTTTATTTTTTCCTAGTATGGGTGTGCAGTAGGTGATCGGGGATTTGCAGAGGAAAGCTATGGGTTGTATGCAGGATGAAGATGGTAGTGTACTGGAAAAGCAAGAAACACGGTAAAGGAAAAAGAAACATGCAGTGGTACTGGCTCCTTACGGGTTAGACCATCCATTCACATGCTTCACAAGAGAAAGGCGGCGGCTGCCTTAACATTGTGCAGCATGTGAAGCGGGTTCTGTCCGGACCAGAAAATAACTAATGTACCCCCTTGACTTTATTTCTGGCCCGATAACTCGGGGTTAATCCCGACTTTTTTGAAGATTCCTGGACCCGAAAAAATTCCAACTTTGGTTCGAAAAATCCGCAGAAAAATCCCGAACGTGGGACAGGGCTCGGTTTCGGAATCCAAAGCTCGAATTACCATAAATTAATTACCCAAGATTAAAGTTTATGGTAAATAGCTGTAAAATAAATTTTACGGTGACGATAAAAATGTAAAAATTACCTGGACTGTTACAGCCTATCCACCTTAAAATAATTTTGTCCCCAAAATTCACTCAAATGCTGGAAACAGGTGCGGATACTGAGAACGTATGTGCTCCTCAACTTCCCACGTGGACTCGTTCGCAGAGTGCTCCACTTAACCGTTATCATAGGAATGACTTGGTTCCTCAACTATCTGACCTCTCGGGCAAGGATCTGCTCCGGAAATTCTGTATACGTAAGATCTTTTGCGACCTCAACATCTGCTGTAGTAACCACATGACTCAGATCAGATCTGTACCTCCTCAACATGGAAACATGAAACACTTCATGAATCTGGGACAACTCCTATGGTCAAGATAATCTGTATTCCAAGGGTCCAACCCTTTCCACGATCTCATATGGTCCGATGTACCTGGGACTCAGCTTCCCTCTTTTCTCAAATCTGATAACACCCTTCCAACGGAGAAAAACTCTTTCTCCCACTTGGTACTCTATCTCACGACGATGCTTATCAGCATAACTCTTTGTCGGTCCTGTGCTACTCTCATACTCTGCTTAACTGCCTGAATCTTGTCAACTGTCTGCTTAACCAAATCTGGGCCCACAATCAAACAGAGATCTTTTTCATCCCAACATACTGGACTTCGGCATTTCCTTCTATAAAGAGCTTCAAACGGTGGCATGCCAATGCTGGAATGAAAACTGTTGTTATAGGCGAACTCCGCTAAAGACAAATACTGATCCTAACTCCCACTGAAATTAAGAGCACAAGCCCTTAACATGTCTTCCAGTGTCTGAATAGTCCTCTCTGACTGTCCATCAGTCTGAAGATGAAATACAGTACTGAAACCCAGCTTCGTTCCCAAAGCTGTTTGCAGACTCTTCCAAACCCATGATGCGAACCTCGGATCTCTGTCTGAGACTACGGATTTAAGAATCCCATGTAGTCTCACAATCTCTGCAACATACTGTTTCGCCAACTTATCCAGAGTATCTGTTTGTCGGATGGGGAGAAAATGAGATGATTTTGTAAGTCGATCAACGATAACCCAGACGGCATCATGCTGTCTCCGGGTCAACGGTAATCCAACCACAAAATCCAAAGTGATCATCTCCCACTTCCACTCCGGCACTATCAAAGTTCTCATCTTTCCCGCTGGAGCCTAATGCTCGGCTTTCACTTGCTGACAAGTGATACACTTAGCCACATACTCGGCTACATCTTTCTTCATACGCGGCCACCAAAAATGACTCCTCAAATTCTGATACATCTTGGTGCTTCGGGGATGCATAGCATACGGCGTCATATGTCCTTCTTCTAAAATCTGACTGCGCAGGTCACCAACACTGGGTACACATAGACGTTTCCCCAGCATCAATGCACTATCCTCAGCTATGCAAAACTTGTCTTCTTTTCCACTGCGAACTGCTTCTTTCAGCTTGATCAAGTCGGGGTCTCCATCTTGTAGTTCCACAATCCAGCCTCTCAGGTTAGACTTGACTTCAATATGGGTCAATAAGGCTCCTGTCTCGTCCACTGACAAATCAACTCCCATCTTCCTTAACTCGATGAGTGAGGACATTGAGTAGGTCGTGGAAGCATCTTCTGGTTGTCTCTGGCTCAAAGCATCTGCTACAGCATTAGCTTTTCCAGGGTGATACTCAATAGTACAATCATAATCATTCAGCAACTCAACCCAACGTCATTGTCGCAGGTTAAGTTCCTTCTGAGTCACGATGTACTTGAGACTCTTATGATCTGTGAAGATCTGACATCTCTCTCCAAACAGATAATGTCGCCAAATCTTCAAAGCAAGGATCACTGCGGCCATCTCTAGATCATGTGTCGGGTAGTTCTTCTCATGTGGCCTCAACTGTCTCAAAGCATAAGCAATTACCCGGCCTTCTTGCATCAGAACTGCTCCCAAACTAAGACCTGAAGCATCACAAAACAACACATACTCCACTCCTGGCTTAGGTACTGTCAAGAATGATGCTGATGTCAACTTCTTCTTCAGTTCATCAAAACTCTTTTGGCAGGCATCACTCCATACAAAGGCTTGATCTTTCCTTAACAGCTTGGTCATGGGAGTGGCTGTCAAGGAAAAAACCCTCGATGAATCTCTGGTAATATCCTGCAAGGCCAAGAAAACTTCTAACTTCGGGTACCGTCTTAGGCGGCTCCCACTCTAGAACAGCTTTCACTTTAGTAGGGTCAACCTTAATCCCATCCCCGGATACAATATGTCCAAGGAATGCAACTTCCTCAAGCCAGAACTCGCACTTACTGAACTTGGCATACAACTCTTTCTCTCGCACCCTCTGTAGTACTACCCTTAGGTGCATCTCATGTTCTTCCCTGCTCTTGGAGTATATCAGAATGTCGTCGATGAAGACTACCACAAACTTGTCCAAGAACTCATTCAGGACTAAGTGCATCAAGCACATGAAAACTGCAGGGGCATTGGTCAAGCCGAAAGGAACCACGGTGAACTCAAAATGTCTATACCGGGTACGAAAGGCCGTCTTCGGTATGTCTTTCTCCGCAATCTTGACCTGATGGTAGTCAGATCGAAGATCTATCTTGGAAAATACAATAGCTCCCTGTAGCTGATCAAAGAGGTCATCAATCCTGGGAAGTGGGTACTTATTCTTCACTATCACTTTGTTCAGCTATCGGTAGTCTACACACATACACAAACTGCCATCTTTCTTCTTCACGAAGAGGACTGGTGATCCCTAGGGTGATGTACTAGGTCTGATAAATCCCTTCTCGAGTAGCTCATCTAACTGTTTCTTCAGCTCTTGGAGTTCTGTCTGTGCCATCCGATATGGTGCCATCGAGATAGGTGTCACTCCCGGCATCAAATCGATGGTGTACTCGACTTCCCTGTCAGGTGGCAATCCTGGCAGATCCTCTGGAAACACATCTAGAAACTCCCTCACAACTATGATGTCCCCCAAAACTGGAGTCTGAACTTCTTCACCCTTGACATGGGTCAACAAAGCATCTGGACCCAACGGCTTCATCCTAACATCCTGATTAGCAGAGATACTACATGTAGTAGCAGCTCTTCCAACACTTGTCAACAAAACTTTTCGCCCACCATCGGAAGTCAACAGCACTTCCTTGGTTCGACAGTTCACCATAGCACTGTACTTGGACAACCAATCCATCCCCAAGATGATATCGAAACCTCCCATGTTCATCACAACCAACTGTGCAAGAAAAACCTCGCTATCATACGAAAGTGAAACGTCTCTGCACACATGGGTTAATTTGACCACTATACCCGCAGAAAACCTAACCCTCATCGGACAAGTTAAACTCTCTCCCATACAGTTATGTAGTATTGCAAAGCTTTGTGCAACAAAATGCGTAGCACCAGGATCAATCAAAGTATAAGTAGTACTACCAAAGATTGTAAAAGTACCTGCTATAACATCGACATTCTCTGGATCCTCATCAGCGGTGATCACAAATGCTCTCGGCACTGCTGCACTCTGATTCATGGCTGACTGGGTCCTAGCAGGAACAGCTCTACGTCCTCAGCCTCGGAACTCCAGAACCACTAGGAACACTAGCAACTGAAGCTTGCACTGTCTAAAAAGGTGCCGTACCTCCAGATCTTCCCAACTTGGGACAAGCATATCAGTAGTGCCCAACTTCGATACACTCATAGCACCTCACCTGAGACAGAGGAGGTCTCGGGCAACCATTCCAAGATGAAGTCCCTCCAGACTGAGTCCAAGAACTGCCTCGGTTGTAGGCGTTGTTGTTGTTCCATCCACGTCCCTGACTCCCTGGCATGAATCGGCTCTGTCCAAACCCTGACCAGTTTGCTGGTGTCTGGAACTTCTTGTTCTGTCCCCCAAAACTCTATGCAGTTTGCCTCTTACAGATCTCCTGTTGCTCTCTCTTATTACCCAGCCAAATAATCTCGGCTCTCAAGGCATCTGTCAGCATGTCCTGGTAAGTCTCATAGACCTTGCACCCCATGACTGTCTGGATGTCAGATCGAAGACCATCCTAGAAACGTTTACATCTGGCCTCCGGAGTAGCCACAAACTCACTGGCATAGATGGACAGGCGGTTGAACTTGATCTCATAATCATTGACTGTCTGTTCTGGTCCCTGTTGCAGTTCCAGAAACTCTCGTCTCAGCTGGTCCTGGTATGCCTCAGAAACAAACTTCCTTCGGAACATTTCCATGAACTGGTTCCACGGCATAGTGATAGGTGTCGGCAGGTCTCTGGTGGTAGACTCCCACCAATCAACGGCATCTCCTCGGAACATGGCAGCGGCATATCTGGCCCACTTGTCATTCCTACACGTCAGCTTCAGCATAACCCTGTTCATCTGTCTGAGCCACTGATCAGCATCCTGTGGTGTAGTGACACCGGTAAAAATCTTTTCCCCAAGCTTCTCCAGCTTCATATACACTAGATCCTCGACTGGTCCCTACTTTTCCTGTTCCCAGGCTTCCATAGCATCGATACGTGCATCCCTGGCTTCTTGCCTTCGCAAAATCTGAGTTACCACGTTTAACATCTGCGTAGGGTCCCCCAAAGGAACAATCGGAGGATGTTCTGGACCACCCGCAACTTGCTGCGGTTGATCCACCGATACCTGAT
Organism: Turnera subulata; assembly: GCA_028386065.3. NCBI lineage: Eukaryota > Viridiplantae > Streptophyta > Magnoliopsida > Malpighiales > Passifloraceae > Turnera > Turnera subulata. The sequence continues at coordinate 10,627 of MK814805.1, forward strand.
CGTCATCTAGGTGACCTCCAGCATGCTAATTCCCTTCAACCGGATCCATTCGTACCTATATGAGAATGTATATGTATGCATGTCATATCATGTCGTGACAAATCTTATGCACAAACAAACAATCATGCAGTCACAGTTATGTCCTTAATGACCTACTGTCTGCTCCGCTACCAAAATGAAGCGCCCCGGCCCGTATTTACCGATCACGGTAAACACGTGCCAAAACTATACTTATTAACAGCTCAGGCAGTACATCGCAGTAAAATTACCACACAGAAAATTCAAATACAACAGCACATCGTATATTACAATTGTCACCCATACCCGGGGACCATTATTCAAACCACTCATATTACATAACAGCAGCAGCATTATCCAAAATAGACAGCATCAAAGGCAATAAAGGAAAGCAGCAACACATATTACACAGCAGCTGAAGTCTTAAATGCACATGCAGCGGAGGTATGGATCCGGAGTCAGGTGGAGAAGAAAGTAGCAGCCATCGAACGTCGTACCTGATCTACGAAACAACTAAACCTACGGGATGAAACCCCGCAGGCTAGGGGTGAGTCCGAAGTGCTCACCGACGAAGGATAAATAGAGATATGTAATCAACCATAATACTTTCGAAGTAAACACAAACAATACAACAGAAGAATCCTACTAAAACACAACTGAGCCAAGACCAAAAGATTGTTTATTATTATTATTATTACCAATTTTATCTTCCGAGCCCCGTCACTGGACAAGCTAGGGTCGTACCTGGTTATTAACTAATTCCGGATGCTAGGCCAAACACAATCCGGGATCAACATCCCAATCGCAACCAATCCGGGATCAACATCCCAATAACAACAAATCTGGGATCAACATCCCAATAACAACATCATCCGGGATCAACATCCCCAACAACCAACCAAACCGGCCATGACACCACAGAACTAGCCTCTAACCATCTAGTCGTACCACTACTTTCCACGTGACAATTATATCATCATCTCGAGTTTAGTCCAGTTTCATTACTCTATCCTCAATTATCCAACTTTCCGTTATTTCAGATTATTCCACAGGCCAAATCAACAACAGACTCATAACGTCAAATAATCACAGTTAAAAGTTCAGCATTATTTCAACACAACATCCACAAGTCTAAACACAGTCCAACTACAGCATCAACAATTTCCATAGCACTCAAATAACAGTTAATAATCATTTCAGCAGTTCAATCAAACAACAAAATCACACACAGTATTACGGGCACATATCCAAGGTCATCCATCCTCACCTTAGCCGATTTTCAGTTATGGAATTGTCCAACAGACTCCAAGTCCGGTTCCTCAGGTATCTGCTCGTTATCAACTCCTATATCAAACAAATAATATGCACACATAAGTGATATGCAAATGTCATGCTACTACTGTATACCGAAAAGAAATAAATACTAACTCGTCTCGGTTACTTCCCCGGGTTAATTTTCCATTATCGTCGTAATTCACCATTTATTTCTAGTGTCCAAAAATAATACTATACTTATACCTATACCCGGATATTATTCTGGTTCAATACCTACTTGATAATACCCTTTCCATATTTATTTCCATAAGTATGTACTTTCCAAAATTATTAATTACTATTATTATTTTTTTCCATGATTATCTCCTCAAATTAATTACTCTACTATTATTTATCACAATTATATATTTTTTTCCAGAACACAAATTATTTTTATTCCCAAAATTATATCTATTTTTATTTTCTAGAATATTTTTTCCCTTTTTTTTATTAAATTCGGACTGGGCCATTAGTCCAAGCCCATGTACTACCATCCACCCAACTGGCCAGCCCATGGTCCAAGCACGGAGCCCAGACCAAGGCATGAGCCATAGGCCCACACCAAGATCAGGCCCGCACCAACCATCCGGCTGACCCGTTGAGGAAACGGGTCACTCACCCTTAATCCGGGTCGGGCGACGCGGCGCGGGTCACGGCAGAAGCAAGGCGTCGAGCAGGCGGCACGAGCGGCGAAGAGGGGATTGCGACAGAAGGGACGAGGCGCTGGCGTGACGTCGAAAGCGGCGGCTGTTGACGCGTCCTGCTACGGTGTCGGCAAACAAAGGGAGGAGGCAACCGTCGGACTGCGGTGAGGAAGACTGGAGAAAGGGAGAAGAAGGGCAGCGTGCTTCGGTCTCGTCCTTACTGCGCGGCGGGGCGAGCGAGGAAGGAGAAGGGAGGGGTGGCGGCTGGTGGTTCTCGGCCACGGGTGGCTCACGGTGGGGAAGAAAAGAAAGAAGAAGGGGAGAGGGAGGGGTGACGTGGCGGTTGTGTGTTGGTTTGTTTTGTTTTTTTTTTTATTATTTTTTCCTGGTATGGGTGTGCAGCAGGTGATCGGGGATTTGCAGAGAAAAGCTATGGGTAGTATGCAGGATGGAGATGGTAGTGTACTGGAAAAACAAGAAACACGGTTTAGGAAAAAGAAACATGCAGTGGTACTGGCTCCTCACGGGTTAGACAATCCATTCACATGCTTCACAGGAGAAAGGCGGCGGCTGCCTTCACACTGTGCAGCATGTGAAGCGGGTTCTGTCCGGACCAGAAAATAACTAATGTACCCCCTTGACTTTATTTCTGGCCCGATAACTCGGGGTTAATCCCGACTTTTCTGAAGATTCCTGGACTCGAAAAAATTCCAACTTTGGTCCAAAAAATCCGCGGAAAAATCCCGAACGTGGGACAGGGCTCGGTTTAGGAATCCAAAGCTCGAATTACCATAAACTCCTTGTCCAGATTTGGGGCTTTGAGTTTCACCACTATGTCCTCCTCCCTCCCTTGAAAAACTAACGGTGTAGATATAGCCATAGGCACAAGCTGCAAGCAGCACGAGGCACCCCAAAAGCACGGGTAACAGCAGCTTCAATTTCACACATAGGACAGTGTGAATGGAGAACGAAATAAAAGACTAGAAAGTAACATGGAGAACTAGAAAGCAAAGGGAACAACCTAAAGAACGTGAGATTGGTGAGGATCTGTTATGTGGGTGCTAAATTTGAGTAAATTTTAGGGATGATGAATAGTGCCATGGCGGCTGAAAACGAGAGAGAAAACCTAATTCGTGAGAGAAAAATAGCTAGCTCTACGGTCTTATTGAGGAGGGGATGCGAGTATATTTGTCCTAAACTTTTTTGTATTGTCTAGGTTTGTTGATGTGTCTTAAAGCTACTTGAATTTTGGTTTCTAGAAGGTCATAATGGAACGAGTCATAAGAGGCCACCTTTTTTAAAATCTCTATTTGTTATTTTGAACAGTTGTTTTTTAAAAAAAAAAATGTCAAAGTATATATATCGTTTGTTAGTTTATTTGTTTTAGTAGATGACATATGCCTTGGGATAGTGCATCCGTCCGTCGAGTGAAGCAAATACGCCGCCGACATGCCAACAAAGATAACGCTGTTGAATCAGAATATTTCGATGTGTATTTGTTGTGCTAGTTGATCTTGATGCACGGAGTGGTCCATGTTCAGCCAGTAATCAGTGATGGTCTTTTCATTGATTCCTTCCACTTGTTGCACCAACAAACACAAATTGCCCCGTCTAATTAATAATCGTCTCGAGTGAGAAATTTTATCACATCTGCATAGAGTCTCCATAATAAAATTTCCCAAGGATTCTTTTTTGAGTTATATAACAAAAGAATCGTAATAAGATTGTATTCGCACAAAATTCGTGGGAATTCCCGGAATGGACGACAAAGAAGTAATTATAATATTTATGACATTTGATCATTCATATCCCCTAACAAATATGAACTGTCTAGTGATGTAGTCACCGAACAAATGCTAAAGAGACTTAAGTTGTTAAGAAGAGCTCTTTTCAATCTATTATATTATATTAAAGCAAAGACCTCAATTTGGTGAAGACACCTGGCTATGGAGGCGCAGCGACGTGGCAGGTTTGAATTAATTGTGTGATTTATTATAATTAATATTATGGCCTCAACCTAATTAAAAGAGAGATATGAAAAGACTATCATAATTAAAAAATATGAAGAGATATGAAAAGACAATGCAAAATATAAAGAGATAAAAGATATGAGAAGATACACCATTCACGGAATATGAAAGAAATTTTACTAATTAATATAGACACCTTTGGGTAGCTATATATAGACTCCTACCCAGGGGAGAGTATGCTATATGCATCCGAATTTTACCCTTTTGGAAATACATAAACAACACAATTGTCTCTCCTACCCCATGCTACATAGTTCGAGGTTTGTAATCACTCTTTCTTGGCATTTGATCTTATGGTATTAGGTAAAGTTTGGATTGTTTTTGCTTTCAGCAATACAAATATTTACATTCATTGTTACATTGTTCACACAGGTTTATCCTGTACATATTCACTACTAGCAAACTGAACAAGATTTAATTTAATTTTTCTTTTTTTTCCCAGAAAAAGTGAATGAAAAATGTGATGTCTATAGCTTTGGGGTGCAAGCCCTGGAACTGATATTGAGAAAGTATCCCATGGACCTCATTTCCTGACATCGAAACCACATCAATGTACCTGCGTTCATAAAATGCTCATGTTAGCTCTTCGCTTTTGTGAAGATGAAAGGGTAAGAGGACAACAGGTTACAAAAGGGAAGGGAAAAAGACTGGCTCTTTTTCATCCTTTTTCTTTATATCGGCTGTTTATTTTATTGGCAGTGCTAATTAAAGTGTTTCTCTTTAATTAAAGAATTCCAAGTATTCTTTCTTTCAAAACGGGTAACACGAAAAGCAATCTAAGGCATATAACCGTCCACCGCCAACATTACAGAACCCGCAACCAAATCGCCACCAACAATCCAGAACAACCCAGATCGGGTTAGTTCCACAAGCAACAACAAAAACGAAGGAAGAAAAAGAGGGAAACAGAGGAGTCGACTCACCCGTGCTCGGCGGAGGCGCACGGTTTGTCAAGTTCTTTGCTGCAGAGACCGATTGGAGCCTCAATCACATCACACTGAGCTCCCTTCCCTCTTCCCCTCGACTTGCAGGTGGGGAAGAAAGGCGGCGGCGATGAGGAAGGTAAGAACAGATAAAAGAGAACGAGAGAGAAACAAAGAAAGGAAAAAGTAAAAGAAGCCGAATCGGGAAGAGGAAGAGAACATGGGAGAGAAGGAGAGAACGTGGGAGAGAAGAGATAATATTATATACAGTGCAAAATTGACGTGGTCACCGTTAATAACTATTAGAACTCGAATTAACTGGTGCCATAATTTGTCAGGATATCAAATAATCCTTAAATTAATAAATAATTACTAACATTAGAAATTAATCAAAATAGTATAGGCTCTTAGAAAACCTGTGTGTAACACGGCCTAATTCAACCGCGGCTCAAACCCGTGTGTAACACGGGGAGTTGCACTAGTTCTTATGAATTTGTTTTGTTATAAACTATCTAAATTTTTAATAGTCTAACTAGCAAAAATAAACTTTTATTATCTTTAAAAATACGTAAGCTTCTGTAATAAAAATACCGGATTAGTCGGGGCAAAGCTCCGAATACCGGATGGGAAACAAAAAAATAAAAATACGTAAGCGCAGTGTACCTTAAATATTCAGTTTAAATAAATAATGTGGCTAGAATTAAACAACAATGTTATCTTGTCATTTACAATTTACACTAGGGAACCCGAGATAACAAAATAAAATAAAATAAAACTTGCTTTTTTTTGGTCTAGAAATAAAACTTGCTTCAATCTCGTTATTTAAACGAAGTGGATAGCATAACGTCTATATCCCATAGATAGAATACTTGCTTACAATAGTTGGAGCTAGATTGCTTGACTGACCAGAAGATGTTTGAGTCCGAATCCCTCATGCAGATTAATGGAGATGAAATATTTATGTATAATAGAATGGAAGAATATGAATTTCTCGTTAATTAAAAGCCCTCTTCTTTTCCCAAGAAGTGGAAATAATAAATGCAACAGAAATCAACAACCCATTTCCTCTTGCAAATGTGGATAATGATCCGGGCCGTTCGCGTATGTGGTTGGGTTGAGTTGGTTTTCGTTTATCAACCACAATAAGCCCAAATTTCGCCACAGAGGCCTTTTTTAAAGAATGCCACAGAGGCTCTTACTAGCCCAACAAAATGCTATTTTTGGAGCTCACGGTGGAGAATGAAGTTGAAGTTGCTCCTTTTCTAAAATAAAAAGTTTCAGGATCCAATTCTACTTTTCATAGAGGAAAAGTAAGTCATTCTAGTGAAACTTGCTATTAAGTTTAGTTGAAAGCTTACCGTGTTGGTGTTACCTCAAAAAATAACCACAGTCTAGGATCCAACGGCCAAGAGGTAGGATAGGAGCAAAGGTCCTGCAGGCTTGATCAATGGGTCCTGCGGGCTTGGTTAATAGTTGAAGATTATAAAGTTAATTGACACGAGGATAAGAATCAAATAGTGATGTAGGACCTATAGATATAAGAGGCAGCTGTCATAATGAGAAAAAAGAAGAGACAAATAGTTACTGATATAGCATAAAAAAAAAAGTAGTTCCTAGTGGAATAGGGTGCACTGCTATGTGAGTGTGCAAACCGTATTCACAGTTGGAAGAGGAGGACAACTAGCGAGAGACAGTGGTGTTGACGCCATAAATATCATGGGCCCACAAATCTCAGAGGGTAGGATCTGCCCAGAGGATTGCGGAGGCGAGGTCTTGTCCAAAGGATTGCGGAGCCAAGGTCCATCATGAAGGATTGCCGAGGCAAAGACCTGCCCGAACGAATGGCAAAGGCCAGGGCCTGGCCAATGGATTGCAAAGGCCTAGTCTCCTAGCCCCTAGCAAGTGAAGAGATAAGGAGTAGCTAGTCATACATGATTTGTGGGTAGAAGAGACAAAGATACTTGTTGCAGTAAGACAATAAAATAGTTTATGGGTGTTGGAGGGAGGCACGCTCCACTATATCGGGCCATAAGTACACGAATGATAAAGAAAAGAGCCAAGTGTCCACAACTAGACAAGGAAAATGGTAAGTGGGCACTAGTGGGTACCAAAGTTGTGCCACCTCATCCCCAAAGCTACTAGAGAATAGGTTTATTGTATTTGGTCTTTGAGCAGTATAAGAAGGGAAGGGATGGGCATGAACAAAAACACCTATACACACTACAAATGCAACTTTTAGTTACTTTACTTTGCTGTCGTTTAGATTTCCTTATGGCCTTGTCCTTTTACATTATCCTCTTGCACCCTTAAACTTTTTATATTACTTCCTCATTACTCTTACCTTTTTACTTTAATCTCTTGCATCCTACTCTTTTATTTTACCTCCTCGCGACCTTTAGTGTAGGATCAGAACAAGAAACATGCTCCCAAACCAATCCTCCCATGTAACGATGCTCGATGGTCGCCTGCTATAAGGCCACGATACCTAGTCTCCGATAGGAGCCTGCGGCCTCCTATGGTTGAGGGTTTAAACATTTGTAAACAAATTCTTTTATTAATAAAGATTCGGGCTTTTTAGCCCATGTTTAATATCTTGTGAGCTTGAGTTTTTATTTCCTAAGCCCAACTAGAGACGTGCAAGACCGTCCACCCGAAAACGTCGTAGTTTCAGACTTGGCAAGTTAATAAGTTGCTTGTCTGTTCATAAGAGGCCAAATTTTATGCCAACGAGAAGGAAATCTAAACAACAACGGTAAAGTAAAATAATTAAAAGAAGCGTTTGTAGTGTGTAGGTGTAGGTGTTTTTGTTCATGCCCATCCTTCTCTTTTTATACTGCTAAAAAACCAGAACATCAAAGACCAAATACGTTATGCATTCTCTGTTTTCTGCATAAGGAGAAAGTAACAACACAAGTAAAGCCCACAATGTCGCTTCTTCCTTTACACATCCCTGCTTTTCAGATAAAAAATAACAGCAAGGTCGAAATATTTGTTCGTCTCTCAGGTGTAGGTACATATCAGATAATTATGAACCAAGCTGAAACCTCAAAAATGCCGCTAGGCAGTACCTTTATCCCAACTATCCAAAGGTGCTCATATTCATGTCATTATTGGAATCTATAAGTTGGCTTGTTGCTATGTGTATTTTTTTTTTTTTAAGAACTTATTAATCCCTACATGCATCCAGTAATACCGCATTCTTGGGCTGAAGAAAAGAGAAAGCATAATGGAATTTTTGTGCAAGGCAGGCCATAATGAGGACTGGAGAAATGCACATGCAGCTGTTGTCAAATAAACCAAAGCTAGAGCTGTAAAGAAGATAAAAAGAGGGGCAAAAAAAAGCATTGAGCCTCTCAAAGCTTGGCGCCAGTGCCACTGCAATTTTAATGTCCAAGACAAATCCTGATCCAGAACCCAAAGAAAAGCAAGAAAATGGGGTAACAATAGGACCTCATCCATAATTGTGCCATTAGATTTTCCTTTTGCACATATATGATAAGAGGACCATTTCTGCTCTGCCTGGGCTTGAATTAGTGCCATTGATTAGTGATGTTACAATCATGAGTATTTTGAGATTCCCCTTATAGATTAGAAGAGCACAATATATATTTATTGGTGATGACTTTAATAACATTGATAGATCTGGTGATAATCATGAGTATTGATTGGTGATTCTTGATGTTGTGATTGTTAACGCTAATTGCTAGATCAACCGATTAATTATGGCTCATTATGTGTGGATTAGCAATCAAATGAGGAGAAATTTTATGGTGGGGACTCCACAAGTTTGATTTGTTGTAGACCCTTATTTATGTTAACAAATTATCTTTGATTGTTGGCTCTTTCTATTTTAGGATTTATTTATTTCTCTAATTTACCTTATAGGTTGTCCATTCATCTCTTAAAATTTATATTATTTTCTTATTTATTATGTATTATTTAGGAAATAAATCTGCACATTCAATATATATACTTATATGGCTAATTATTCCTAATATAACTGAATTTAATATTAAGTCTACAACTAATCAAATTTGGTAAGTCCCCACTATAAAATTTCTCTCAAATCAGAATTGACAGAGCCGTGGGGTCAAAAGGTAGAAGCATGTGAGAAAAGGCCCATGTATGCAGAAAACATTGTTAAGATCAAAACGTGAGAGAAAAAGGAGGGGATAAAGTGCTCTCTCTAATCCTCGGCCGAAAGCGAAAGAAAGGGAAGAAAAAAGCAGATGAAAAATAGAAAAAGAACTTATCATTAGTATTACTAAATTATTTTGGAGATGAACGTTATCACAAAACCATTGTAATAAGTTTTTTTTGTAAGAAGAGAACTATTTCGGAAAAAAGCTATATACTATGCGCATGAAGTTGCATCCACATACGGCAATAGCTTTTCATTGATAAGTTTCACTTAAGATAACAAATTAAAGGAACTTAAGACCATCATTGTCGCCACTAAATCCACTAAATTATAAGTGTATGTTTATTAAATAAGACTTCTATTGGACAAAATATAGTTCAAGCTAAATTGTATAGATGGGAGAATCTCCAAATTCTATAGAATCATTATTTGAATTACCATTAATTTGTTGAGAAAACGATAGTTTTTTTGTTTCGTCGTAGAAAGGAAAAACTTCAACCATAAGGCGGTGTGATTGTTTAATTAATCTATTAGCATAATAGAATAATAGAATCCTATAGATTTGGATATATATATAGAGCCCAGATTTTCTTCTTTTTCTTTTATTTTCATATGTTGGTGTTAAAGAACGCAAAAGTTGCATTGGATGCTTTTGGTTTAAATCAATGATGTTTTCCCATTTCCTATCTTAATTTCAACAATAAGATTATGATGTACTACATATTTTAGTGGCGAGATCTCAACTCTCAAGCCCTCGTGATTATGCAGTTCGCGGGTCAAAGTATATATTATTGATCGCATCAAAACCTCGATTCCTGTAAATTATGCCTTTGAATATTAGAGAAACACATCCCCGCCTTTTTTTTTTTGGTCTGAAGAAACATATTCCCTTACAACCATTAAAGTTATCAAATGATTAAACTTCAGCCTAAATTGTTTCTAGACTAAAAAAATATCACTCTCCTAGTCTCCTCAGTAGTTGGTTCTAAAACCTAAGATCTCTAGATGTATATAAAACGATAAATAAACATGATTGCGGGAGCCTAGTTTGGCTGAAGGACCTATATAAAGTCCATGATGACCGAGCAGACAACAACAATCTAAAGGAAGAAACTGTATCAGAATTGAGGGATAAGAAACGATTTTTTTATATATTGAATAAATAAGTTATGAAAATTTGACGAAGTATGGGTCATTTTGGATTATATCTAGAAACACGAATTCCAAAATATATATGCAGAAGGAATCTTGGAATTCAACAAAAAAAAGAAAAAACACTCGAATTGAATAATACCGTTGAATAATATATATGCACATATATATACTCCCCGTTCGTTAAATAGTTATGTCAAGATGTCACACACATACCAATACTATAATAAAAATACCTAAATTTTGAGATAATAGTGATATTTGACTATATATATTATCTTTCTTTAAAAAATTTATTTACAAATCTTTCCAACTATGTCTTATTATTTTAAAATTCTAAAACGACACTTTTTTAAAACAAATTACAAATCCAAAAAACGTCAATTAATGTGAAACACAGAGAGAGTATATTATTATAGCTAGACACTCTCAGAAAATAAGTTCAAATTGCAAAAATTGAACCGGATAAAGATCACCAGCGCATTGGAATGCAAGTCTTTTGCCAAATTGAAGAATTTGGTCCCGCGCGTCAACAAATACAAAGCTAGAGAAGCACACAAGGTGGGAAAAGATCATTCGTTAATTTTAAAGTTCAAATTATTCTTGATGATTTCGCTCATATTAGTATGCGCCAATTCAGTGAGCGTCAAGGAAAAATAAACATGGAGAATAAGAAATCTTGAAGCGACATTGGAAATGAAAATTACACAATGTTCATGATCCTCGTATGCACTATATTGGCTGTCGGCAGATCATGCCATCGCTTTTTTGTTTTGGTTCAAAACTTCAAATCACATGATGGTTGCCTTCTGGCCAAGAAAGGGTTATATTATGATGGTCATCAATCCCTTTTGCCAAGCAATGAGCGTCAATCCTTTCTATCAAATTTTAACTGTGACTTACCAACTCTAATTAAAGTGCGCAAATCAAAACAAAGCTTTGCTCTAATTTGTCGTTTATCACAAATCCTATATATATATATATATATAGTCTTCTTGTTCATTTTGAACAAAGCATGTGGTTTGATTTGATTTGTAGACCCAACATAACAAAACCGAGATTGTGTTAACATCAAATCAGATAACTATCAAATCAAACAAGTATATGTGACCAGAAGTCGTACGTATATACATGAAAATGGGGGGCCTTCAATTCATCCCTCCAACAACTGGATCATCAAGACAATCCCGGGTATTAGGAATTAGGTGAACTGGTAAAGAAAAGGAAACATTGATTCATCTAACAATATTTCTCATTTGACATATATATAGAGGGTGAAATAGGAGTTAATTAGGTCCCGTTTGCTTGACTTCTATTCCACACACAGCCATATTTCGTCAACACGGACCATCTAAATATAAATTTGGTCTCATGGTTTAATTTAAATTTGTAGGAACTTTGCTGGCATGCATATTTATGAACCCAAAATACGAAAAGAATTTTTTTTTTTTCCTTATCGTCTTGTTAATTCGTGGTCGTGCGAATTGCCTTTGTTTCTCTCCTTTCGATATAGAATAGCCAAAGAATAACCGACCAAAGCAGAAAAGTTATTTTTCCCTTTTCAATTGCCAATGCGAAAAAGGAAAAAAAAGAGGAATTAAAGCTGAAGCAATGAAAAATCCAGCATGTGAGCCAAAAAAGGGCAAGTTGTCTATCGTCCAAAGTTTTGTGGATCGTGGTGGCCATCGCCTTCTGTTCGTTCTATTGCTTTCACGAAAGACAAGTAGTTTGGTAGCGTATCGTTCACTTCTCCACCGTCCAAAATTTTCCAGCCCTCATTTTCAGAGTCAACCTCATTCACGAGCTTCCTTGAAATTTTGGTTTTATGCTATTCAAGTGTCATACATTTGACAGCTTTCTTATTGAAATAGAGACTTTTGTTTTTTTATATTAATATATAGTGGGTTCACATCGCCTTGTGAAACATAATAATATGAATATATGTTTCGACAAAAAAAAACAACATAATAATATGAATATATAATATTATATATATATACGGGTACCACAGGATACAGAAATTTATTGATTTTGCACCGAGTGATTGTCAAACTATCTGCTTATCGACAAGTGTATATTATTCTCTTTTTTTTTTAATCGAGGTTTTACTAAGCGATTTTTCCTTTAATAAAACTTGACTTTCTCGCAGTCAATGCACATTAATACATTATAAAAGAAATTGTAAGATATTGTTTGTGTTTTATGTGACGCATACCCTTGGGATACTTGCTTGAGTTGAGGGCGATCTTCACGTTTTGGACATATATATCGAAACAAATCGTTTAAAACAATAATATCTACCAAAATACCATTTGTCCGTTTGGAATGTAACGGAAACCTGCTTTTCGTGATAAAAGAAAATGAGTAAACCAAGATGATGATAAACATAATTAATAAGTAATTTTTTTTCGATAACAATTAATAAGTAATTTTGTAGCTGATGAATATACACCACGAAAATACTGAAATTTATAGCTGTACTAACCGGAAATGTGAGAAACATATTTTAAAGAATGGTAAGCAAGTACCATAAACAGGATTTTCAAATAGGCGGCGTAGACTTTTAAAGCCCGGCGAGCGGCGGATAATAATACTCCTTCTTTTTCATTAGTTTCTTTTTCCCTAAAAACCAGGGTTAGGAGAAGTCATCATATAAAACTATGAAAAAAACTGTGATACTTATCTAATTCAATTACACCATCATAAAAAGAGCATAATACAGGTTTATTATCTGTTTTTGGGGTCAGATCCAGGTTTTCCTATAGCAAAGTACAGCTTGCAATCACATCACTGTTGAACCATAACGAAATGATGATTCTTAATCAATTGATTGATTGTTCAAAAAAATCAATTGATTGAGTAAAAAAAAAAAAGAAGAAAATACTTGATGATGATCCAACCAGTGAAGAGTAATTTAATTTTGTCATATACTACCATAAAAGCAAGCATTTTAAGCTGGGATTTTCCCACTGAGCAAATAAAAAAAAAAAAGCGGCGGATAAAGTTTCCTTCCCGGCAAAACTAACGTGGCACTTCTGCGAGGAGGAGGACAGTAAATTGGAAACTGACAAGTGCCAAGTGGCCATACTTTTGTTGTTGGTAGTCATACAATTACAGACCTCAACTACAAAGCAGTACTTCTGTTTCGTAGCCTGGTGGTGTCAGTCATTGATTACTGATACTACTTTATTACTGCTACTTACATCTTAACACCAAACACCCACATTTTTAACAACCCGAGTTTCTTTTTTCTGGTCAAAGTACACACAAGCCAGTGCTTCTTTGCTCTTTTGCTTCTTCCTTCACTTCACTCACTACTGGTGGTGGTGGAAGTTGCGGCGGCGGCGGCGGCGGCGGAGGCCGGTGAGTGGTGACGGAGCATTGAAGAACAAGCGAAAATGACATTCATGAATACCTGAAGACCAGATTTTTAATTCATTAATGGTGGGTATTAGTAGTGTTTGTTGAAGAAGGTGTCCCCTTTTTGGTGTATCCTTTTCAGCAACCGTCTGGTACTCCAAACCCACTTCCTTTTTCTAACCAATTCTCTCTTTTGCACTAAATCCTCATAATTTTTCTCCATATCTTAAGTTAATCCCGTACGTGTGTCACTATCACCTTAATCCTCATCTCTTCACCAAATCCCTCTCACCTTACTTTTCCCTCCCTCCTTCGCTCTCTCAACGGACAGAGGAACTAACCCTTCAATGGAGCCGCCGTTGCCGGAGAACTGCTGCAGTGTTAAAGTTTCTGTGCACATACGCCCGCTTGTCGACGACGAACGCGCTCAGGGTTGCAAAGAATGCGTGGCCGTCACGCCCCGTAAACCCCAGGTATAGTGTTAATTACTAGAGCATTTTTCGGTCGCGTTTCGTTACGATTAATTAGCATTTATGATTTTAGCTAATTAATTAAGCCGGGGGGTTTTAGGTGCAAATTGGCGCGCACTCGTTCACGTTTGACCACGTGTACGGCAACGCGGGGGGGTCGCCGCCGGGGATCATGTTTGAGGAATGCGTGGCGCCTCTGGTTGAGGGGTTGTTCCAGGGGTATAATGGAACAGTGCTTGCATATGGTCAGGTAAAAGTGCTTGCTCTCTTTTCTTTTTCTTTTGTTTTGTTTTAGGGGGTTCTTCTTTTTTTTAAAAAAAGAGAGATTGGGTTTTGATGATGTGTTTGGGGGTGTTTGTTTTGTGGCAGACTGGATCGGGGAAAACGTATACGATGGGGACGGGCTTCAAGGAGGGTTGCCAGAGTGGGGTGATACCTCAGGTCATGGATGCTTTGTTTACTAAGATTGAGATGTTGAAGCATCAAAGCGAGTTTCAGTTGCATGTCTCCTTCATTGAGGTACTCTTTCTCTTCGGCTGATAGTGATAATCTCAGGTTGAAGATTTTTGAACTTCACCTCTACAGGGAAGTAACATAATGGTTACTTACCATAATCTTTGTGCATTCAATGAGTAAGATAACTTCGCCAGTATTTAGTTGGTGGAAAATCCAAAGAAATTTTGTTTACTAATTTAGCTTGAGATAGTGCATGACTTGGAAAGGTCTGATGAGTTGGATGGGTACCACATTTCTTGCTTGCTTTAGTTATTTCTAACATTGGGATTCAACTTTGAAGATTTTGAAGGAAGAGGTGAGAGACCTGCTGGATTCGGAATCTTTGTGCAAATCAATAGCTACCAATGGAAAAGTCTCGGTTCCTGGAAGGCCTCCAATTCAAATTCGGGAATCATCTAATGGAGTTATAACACTGGCCGGGACGACTGAAGTGGCTGTCAGTACATTGCAAGAAATGGCTACTTGTCTGGAGCAAGGATCATTAAGTAGGGCGACAGGAAGTACAAACATGAATAACCAGTCTAGGTATTTGAATATCCAAGACTCCATTTCTTGCTTTATTGAAGAAGGATAATGCAAGCAGCTGTTGCACCTGCTCAATTCATTCTAATTCAAACCGCTCAGTTCTTGACAAATCATTCCTTTAAGACGCTGTTTTGAGTGAATCTAAAGTGGAATGTAGCTGTCCTCTAGCATTTGGGACTATTCCTTGCATTTGCATGGTGGTGTTTTAGAATAGAGCATCACTGATTGCATTCATATATTGTCTTTTAGAATAGAGCATCACGGTTTAGGAAAGTATAATATCCAAACTTTATTGTAGGAGAATGGTATTTTACATGTGAATACATATTCTCCATCAACAATCCTGAGATTGTCCAATTCTCTTTTGCTTAATATGTGAATCTTCAGCATCTAATGCCTTGCCATCCCTTCTATTTGTTCATGATAGTCGGTCGCATGCCATATTCACCATCACATTAGAACAGATGCGCAAAGTCCATTCAGTTTCTCCTCTTGATGACAATCCAGATGAGGATATGGGTGAAGAATATTTCTGTGCAAAGCTTCACCTGGTAGATCTGGCTGGTTCTGAACGAGCAAAGCGTACCGGTTCTGATGGTCTTCGTTTGAAAGAGGGTATATAATGCACAGAACAGAATTACCCTCCTGTATTTTGTCACTACTAGTTGTATCATAAACAATTAACTGTGTAAAATTGCAATTCTGTTTTCATGAGCAGGTATTCACATTAACAAGGGGCTTCTTGCACTTGGTAACGTTATCAGTGCGCTTGGAGATGAGAAAAAGCGAAAAGAAGGTGTGCATGTTCCCTACCGAGACAGTAAACTGACCAGACTCTTACAGGTTAGGCTAACATCTCACTGACCTGTGTGTGAATTTTGATATGAGACGTGTGTATATTTTGCCAAGGTAACTTCGATCTTCCTTTATCAGTATTTTGAATGGTGACGCTAGTATCTTTCTTGTTTGCCTGCGCAAGATATCACCTATTTGGTAGTAGAATTATATCGATAGGCACATTCCCATGATAAACTTTTTTTTTTCTTTTTGATAAACATGATACACTAGCTTTAGATATTCACATTCATTATATTAGTCCTCGAGAACTTTCTTTACTATGTGTTAAACAATCCTGTATAATTTAATACAGAGTTTTGTTGGGGCAATCACCCTATGGGCCTCTCCAAAAACTTTTGTTGCCTAAGCATTGTTTAAATAACATCCCATGCTTAGAGGCATATAAGGATTGTTAGGAAACATGTAGTTTGGTGTGGGCTATAAGGTCTTATGTAGCTTTTGCTTTTGAGGTTTGAATTATGTTTGTGGGGTGTCTGGTTAATGGTCGTTTTAGATCTTTTCCTTTTCTTGACTTACAATAGCAACAGACTGGTGGTACTTTTTGTGTTAGATATAGCAGACAAAATTATTTTTATTTTGTACTGTTAACTATTTAGAGGGGCTGGAGCTGAAACTCAGTAATGTTCTTGCTTTCTTTCTCATCTCCCTTACTTTCAGTGTTTTCTAATTGTTGTTGACTTATAACATTTTGCAGGATTCACTTGGTGGAAACAGCAAGACAGTTATGATAGGTAACCAGTGTTTCACTTTCTAGACGTTGTGGAAATTTTTCCTGCTCTTGATTGCTCCATACTTTTGTCAGAACCTTCCATTCTTCTCTCAATGCATTGAAAATATTGCACTTTTTCCAGCTTGCATCAGTCCTGCAGATATCAATGCCGAGGAAACTCTCAACACTCTTAAATATGCAAATCGTGCTCGTAACATTCAAAATAAACCTGTTGTAAGTTTCTTACATGAGTCGCTCAGGACTTGATGCACAAATGCCAACATTAGTCTGCTTTACCTTTTTTTTTCTTTGGTGCTGTACCTTTTCATGCAGATTGTGAATTTTGTTCTGTTCTCAACACAACATGTCTCCTACGTGCAAATGAAATTCTTTATTTTGGTCTACAGGTTAATAGAGACCTCATATCAAGCGAGATGCAACAGTTACGCCAGCAACTAAAGTACTTGCAAGCTGAACTTTGTGCACGTGAGAGTGGATCTCTGTCTGATGAGGTGCAGGTATATACTCTACATAAACTCTATGTTGATGAAGCTAATTGACTTTCCATTAAGTTTCCATGGCGAAATATTTGCACTAGTTTTTCTGCATACTTACTGATTGATATCATTGATTCAACAGCTTCTAAAGGAAAAGATCACTTGGCTTGAGGCTACCAACAAGGATCTTTCTGAGGAACTACATGAATACCGCAGCAGACGTGCTATTGTACAGCATTACGAATTCGATACCCCAGTATGTCAATAAATGCTACTCACTCCTTTTTCTTCCTGTATATGTTCTTTTGTCTTCCCAAAAGAAGTTTCTATTCAATTAGTAATGATCGCTTGTAGCCTTTTCTGTACGTGAAACTTTATTGTGTATATGTCCCTTTGGTGGCCTCTAGTTAAGTCTAGTAAATCAGAAAATAGTACAGTTTTTGTGCTAAACTGTGCAGAACTAAGAGTTTTGATTTTAATTGTTAGGATGGCTCTTCCTTCGCAAATAGTGATGGGCTTAAGAGGAACTTTCAGAGCATGGATTCGTATGATTATTCAATGGATGAAACTATAACAGGTAAATCACTTTTTTGCATTTTACTCTGGATCTTTCAGATTGCTGGGAATAGATACTCACACACACATGTATACATCATCGTATAAACTTGTTAAGTATTGGTTTTTTGGGTTTTTATCTAGAATTTCCTGTTCATTCATTTTGAGCCTCCAAATTGCTACCATATAACAACAAGATCCTACTTAAAAGTAGATTATGCGACTTATTTTTTTGCCTTGGCCACTTCTTTACATTTTAGTAGCAATTTCATTTGAAGGTGGAAGTTCTGGGGAGATTGATGAAGCAGCGAAAGAGTGGGAGCATGCCCTTAAGCAGAGTACCATGGATAAAGAACTGAATGAGCTAAACAAACGTTTGGAGCAAAAAGAGGTTGCTTTTTATTGGCCTTGTCTATCCTACATACAGTTTGATGAGTAAAAAGATAAATGTCTTTATTACAGGCTTTAACCATTTGAATCCTTTGTGTGTGTACTTGTGGGTTAGTCAGGTCAGTATCTATGTAGTTTTGTTTTGTAAAACTATAAGGCTCTCTGAGAAACTTCAAACTGGTGGAAAATGTATTTTGTGAAGTCTGCCTTAGCTGTGCATTTACATCGTATTTTGCAACAAATAGTCTATATAGTTTAGTGCTCAAGCGGGATGGGTGTGCGTTTTAACCAACTTTTTAAAATCACTTCCTTGGCCTTTTCAATATTTCCAGTATATATGCAGCGCCTTGCGTAATCATCTTTTCTTTTTCTGTAAATATCAGAATTCAACATTTCCTGAGAAACATGAAATGAGTGTTATGGCTCTGGAAATTAGCGTTTTTTTTTGTCTCAAGAACCAAATAAAAAATGTTTACAATTTATACGTAAGAAATGCCAATCTGGAACTCTTAGAGTAGACAACTTGTTTTCTACTGCTTGAGCTTTGATACTGAAGCATCAATATTTTTTTGAAGTAACTATGATCTCCCGGCAAGGCAAGCCCGTTTCTTGCTTTCTCTCATAAGAAAATGATCTTGTCTGCTGTAAAAAGAAGTCAATGATTTTTAGTTCTTTCTGTTAGCGAGGTTACTGAGCTGTGGAAATTGGTACTTGATGACTGCTTGTAACTGGAAGGCCTTAAAACATTAGCAAATAACATGCAGATAAATCTTCATTTGGTCTTTATGAAGTACTGTGATATTTACTGATCAGAGTTAGGGATAGACCTTAATACCGTGTATTTAATTGGGGCTTTTAATGCTCTTCCTTTTGTCTTAATTGACTTTCAAAATATGCAGTCTGAGATGAAATTATTTGGAGGGGTCGGGACTGAGGCTTTGAAGCATCACTTTAGAAAGAAAATCATGGAACTTGAGGAAGAGAAAAGAATTGTACAGGTTAAATCTGATATGATCTATTTTCCTTATCTATAATGGCTTCATAATCATGGCTGATGTTAAGCAGAACAAATGCAGGCAGAGCGGGACCACTTGTTGGCTGAAATTGAGAATCTTGCGGCTAATTCTGATGAGAAAACTCAGAAAGCACAAGATGGTCATACTCAGAATTTGAAATCTCTTGAGGCACAGGTGCCAATACGTACCATGTGATTATCATTCTGTCAACTGAATACGAGTTTCTTAATTCAATTTTTTCCCGTCTTTCAATTCAGATTCTACAGCTTAAGAAGAAACAAGAAAGCCAGGTTGAGCTCTTAAAGCAAAAACAAAGAAGTGACGAAGCAGCAAAGAGGTTGCAAGCTGAAATCCAGTATATCAAGGGTCAGAAGGTTGGTTTTATGCCTGATGCTTTAACTGAGTATCATTTTTTTTTAATATAAATCTCAATGATGTAGATATCTGTGACAGCTTGTGGAGTCTTTGGTTTGGACAGGTTAAGTTGCAGCATAAGATAAAACAAGAAGCTGAACAATTTCGATTGTGGAAGGCTTCTCGGGAGAAGGAATTGCTGCAGGTGTTACAGTTTTTCATTAAATTGATAACCGTCTTTCTCTGATTCATTGAGCTCTGAAATTTATGCCGTCTCAGAAACGATGTCATTTCATTATGACTCGCTGACTTTTTGGAAATTTGATATATATGTTAACGGCAGTTTTGGTTTGTTTTTGCTCAAGCAGCTGAGGAAGGAAGGAAGGAGAAATGAGTATGAGCGACATAAACTTGAAGAATTGCATCAACGCCAGAAAATGGTAAAACACTGTACACAGGATTAAGGATTTAGAGATAGCCATTGGAAACTGGACGTTTTGGACTTTGCTTTTCTAGCCTTGATTCATATGACTTGATTTCTCAAATCTAAAGGTTGGTGTAATTGAAATGTTTGGTTAGGTGGTTCAAAGAAAGACAGAAGAGGCAGCAATGGCTACCAAAAGACTGAAGGAGTTGTTGGAAGCTCGCAAGTTTTCAGCCCGTGAGAATGGTAAATTTGCTTCTGCCGATCCGTGAATTGGCCTGGCTTTATAATTTCTCGCACTCTAATTTTGCTGCCATTGTTTGCAGTTAATCCAAATGGACATGTGCCTTCTGGACTGGTAAGTATCTATTATGATCGAGCTATTTCTTTGACTGAAACAAGTTACCTGCAATCTGCTGGTGTCTGTTAAATCCAACAACTTTATGAATATGTTGGGGTTCGGTTTACAATCCTATCTGTGAGCAATGTGGTACCTGCCCTAATATATTTGGGAAAGACTATCACTTTGTCAAGGACATATTGTATTTGAACAGATTGGCTGGCTGTATGGATATTGTAGCTACTTTAATGTGACCTTAGTGCATCTAAATCACACTGCAGTCTGCTGAAACAGATTCATCTATTACTTGTACAGTGGTTTTGTCATTGAAACTTACCACTACAACAATACTTATGTCAGTTCTACTTTTAGGGCAATGAATACTCACGTCTTTTCTACTTTTAGGGCAATGAGAAATCCTTACAAAAGTGGCTGCATCATGAGCTAGAAGTCATGGTGAAAGTGCATGAGGTTCGCATTCAACATGAAAAGCAAAGACAACAGTATGTAATCTGTAAATTTCTTTGTTTGTTTTCATCAATATAAGCTTTCTCGAATATTGCCCAATTGTTTTCTCATCCTAAATCATCACAGTCAAGCTGCACTAGCAGAAGAATTAACTTTTTTGAAACAAGTGGATTCAATGTCTCCAAATGGGCATACTACACAGAAAGGAATGAAAGGACATTCTAGGTATGCGGTAATGATATGTTTCTCAATAATTCTTGCTTCTATGTCTGCATATTGTAATTGACTGGTCAAAATGAAAACAATATTAAAGGGTAAAGCTGGAAAAAGTATCTTTTGCTGTTATTTTATTAACTTATATGTTTGTTGTTTGTGCTCCTTTTAATCAATTAGATTCTTGATGTCACCAAACGCAAGAATGGCACGAATAGCTTCTCTGGAGAACATGTTAAGCATGTCTTCAAATGGGCTTATGGCAATGGCTTCGCAACTTTCAGAGGCAGGAGAGAGGGAGCGAACTTCGATTGGACGTGGACATTGGAATCAGATACGCTCAATGGGAGAAGCAAAATCCCTGCTTCAATATATGTTCAATGCTGCTGCAGAAGCAAGGTTATATTGAACGAAAACTGGGATACATTTCTCTTTATTAATCATTTCCTTTTGCAAATGATATAAATGCATATTATTATCTTGGACTGTAACTCTGCTTGATCACAAATTTCTTCTGCATATGGTAAATGGTATGCAGTGATCTCAGTCCTACTCCAAGTAGTGGCTAATGAAGTGTATAATTTTCAACTTATATCTTTTATGCCAATAAGATAATTCTGTCACCATTATTCCGTTGTATGGACGAGGATGACTCTGTTTGCCTGCATTGTTTGTTGTCAAAATTAAGTAGGTCAGATGTGATCTTATTTGCGCAAGAAGAAGCAGTAAAATTTGTTTGCTTCGTGAGCAATAAAATATTGTGCCTATTCTGGAGTGATAGTAATCCTGGTATTTATCTTTCAACAGGTGCCAATTGTGGGAAAAAGATATGGAAATCAAGGACATGAAAGATCAGCTTAACGATCTTGTTACTCTGTTACGTCAGAGTGAGGCCCAGAAGAAAGAACTTGTGGAGCAAAAGATAAGGGAACAAGCTGTTGCCATTGCCTTAGCTACACCACCTTCGGTAAGGATGTGCTATAAGATCCCCCTATGGTTGTCATTTCTATGACATGTAGCTGCATTATACCTTCCCCTAATGTTAGGTTGCTCAGATAGGATGTCCTATTCTGCGATCAATGATTAAACACACTTGTATTGTAACCAAAAGGGCTGTTGATGTGAATATAGAGACTTCTAACCCAGAATTTGATGGTTAATATGCTAAGGGTTCTATTTTGCACCATAAAAGTCAATTATTGGGTTTCTATTGCAAATGTTACTTGATTAATAGTTTGTAGTTTAACGTGGAAATCAGCTGTTTTGAAAGTATCCTTAAGAAGATAGTCTTTGTGGGTCCAGTGAGGCTATTGTTACAAATGACCATGTGGTCTTGTGGCAACTACATTCCTGCATGAGTCTATAAGTTCTTGTTCAAAGTCAATCATCAGCGAATGTGATTTGGGTTTTGAGAGCAACTCTTCTTGAGTGTCGCAACCCCAATGACTAACAATGAAAATGTTTTGTTTGGACTTTTGGGTTGAAATCAACAGGGAAGGACACGCAGTTCAAATAAGCACCGTGTAGATGACACAACTGGTCCTCTATCCCCAAGATCTCTTCCAGCTCCAAAGCAACTAAAATTCTCACCTGGGATTGCTAATGGATCTGTTAAAGAAGCAGCAGCATTTTTGAACCAGACACGAAAGGTAACACCCTTACTTATGCATGCCTTTTTAGATTGTGATCTAATGCAGCTGCTGTGACTCACAGATGGTGCCAGTTGGACAGCTGTCAATGAGGAAAGTGGCAGCTGTTGGGCAATCTGGAAAGTTGTGGAGATGGAAGAGGAGTCATCATCAGTGGTTGCTTCAGTTCAAATGGAAATGGCAGAAACCCTGGAAGCTCTCAGAATGGATAAAACACAGTGATGAGACAATCATGAGGTCAAGGACTCGGACTCTTGTCGATATGGTATGACAGCCGTGTTTTGCCAGCTTTCTCGATGATCTAATGCATCTTGAATGTTGGTTAGCGTGCATGATATGATGCATGGCCGACGGAAGAAGCAGGAATGGAGGTAATCTAAGCTTCTTGTTTCACCTTTTACGTACTAGTTATCGCTCATACTGCTCAGAAAATGACAGGAGTTGTTTACTTGGCAATTAACATACGTTAAATAATTTGTACTTACGAGTCTTATGGCTTCAAGTCATCAAAAGCTCAGGCAGCAAGGCATTGCAATGTGGAGGGTTTAGATGTTAAATAGCAGCAAGCAGACTTGTGATATTTTGTGTGTTATTACTTCTTTTTCTGTTATATTCTGCGGGAAAGTGCTTTGAGAATGGTTATATTCCTTCAAGAATGCAGGAATTTTGTATAATGGGAAGAGGGAAGTGCTGTTCTTTTTTTGTTGAGATATCAACTGGGTGTGTATACTATTGAGGAAATGTTGCTGATGAAGTTTGCCGGAGGGACTGGCCAAATCATCACGTGTAAGCTTCCTTATCGTGTTGTTGATGGGCTTGCAAAAGGTTTGGAATTTGCTAGGGGGCCTTTCTAACCCATATGACTCCGTACATTTGGAAGGTCTCTCGTGATAGTGTTGCCCGATCTTTATTTTTCTGGGTTCGTTTATTCTTTTGTTTTATTTGTATCATGTTGATGATAGATTGTAAATTGTTCGGCCCAGTACAGGATTTTGTGCATTGTTCCAATTTCTCTGTATATATCATGATTTTGTTAGTGTTAGCATGGAAAATAAAGAGCATCTTTGTTGCGGGATTATTTTGTCCCCAGTTTGATGGTTTTTATCTTTTTTTATAAACAAATAAATGTGCTTAGATTTGAGCGTAAGCCATAGCAGCTATTTGTCTATAATGCAATCTGAAACTGACCTCAACGTGGAAGAAAAGGTATGGTTTTCATCTTTTAATGGACTTAAGGTACCGACCCCATTCCCACCACTAGCCAGCCGAATGGGGTCTCCCAAATTAAGATGGTTGGTTAGCTTATTCATCGCAACAACGAATTACAAAGCCAGTCTCAGTCTCCGGTTAAAAACTAAATAAAGGGGAAAAAGAAAAGGGGAGAGAGACAGGCTGACAGGGAACTAAAAGATGATCTCGAACGTTGTGTGTGTTAGTTCAGGTGATGGGGATGATGTCTTTCGCCGGAAAGGCTTCTACGGTGGGATGCAATATTATGGCCCGTATACGCACTAATTGAAATCATGGACTCGTGGGCCTTGGGCATAAGATGCCATTCCCAGAAAACACCACATCTCCCTACTGCAAAAGGCATAACCCAACTTTCTTAAAATCAGAAATGGTCCCCACGTGCTGAAGGACAAGACCGGATTCATGCTTTTAATTGTTGGACTACTAAACTCAATTTGCTATTCTCTTTTCCCCCCTTCGTCTTCGTTATATTATCATTCAGTCAATAGCTTTTTTCTTCTTTTTCTTTTGTCTGTAAAGAGAATTGAATTGATTGGGCGATACATAATATAAACCTTCTTTCCTCAAAGATGATACGATACATCTGGGCAGTCCCAAACTATGACGAAGCAAAATTCAAAATTACAATAGAGGGAAGGAAGCCTTTACAAAATCATGATTTTATCTACCATATCAAGGTTACAACAACATCATCCCATGGTGTGCTTTTAATCATCTCATCAGGGATGTCCCAAGGGATCAAAACAATTCCCCGCGTGTCCATCTTACTACCTCACTGGGTGGAGGTATCTTCTTTATGAGTAGCAGGGATCTAAATTGACTGCTTTTGCGTTTCCATTGTGCGCCATTCAATCAAATGTAGGCATCAGTCTTGGAGGATCTCTGACGGCTACTTAGCCCTCCACCAGGATACTTTCCTTTATTTCTTGTATCATCTTCAATACTTGCCACATTGCTGGCCTCTGTTCTGGTGATGTCAAGCTACAGACACTGGCAACTTCTGTAAGCATTCCAAGCTGATTATCATCCCCACCATCATCGTCCCTCATTGCCCTAACCCAGTCCAACATATCCGCAGGCACAAGATATGGGTGCTGTGATGGATGTTTACCAGTCAAAAGCTCCAACAATAGGACCCCAAATGCATACACATCTGACTTAGGGGTGGCTTGGCGGCTAGATTTGCGGGTCTCAGGTGCTCTGCATGCTGCAGAATCGGGATCCTCACTAGCACAAGTATCTGCTAGGATGGCGAGGCAGTAATCCGTAATGCATGCCTCAAAATCAGCTCCGAGGAGGACATTGGAGGATTTCAGGTTACCATGGACCAGCTTTGATGCTTGGTGGATGTAGGCAAGACCCTGGGCCACATCTTCAGCTATCTTTAAGCATGACGTCCAATGAAGGGGCTTTGCTCTCACTGATCTCGAACCTATCCACATTTTTATCAGTAGTTAGCCGCACATGGAATCTGCTACTTAATAAACTTTCACCACCAAATCATTTTTACCACATTTATTTGGAATTAGCACATCAACCTGATGTAAGTTTCTCGATGTCCATTTTCTGAGATTTACCCTTTGGGAATACCCCATGCAATGCAAGAAAAGTAGATACCAATGCAAACATTTACAATCAGGAAACAATGTAGCGTCATTCAGAATGTTCACTAACAATTTAGACATGCAGGGAGTGGTTCACTCCCTGGATTTTGTTACTTAGATGTAGTTTCTGTTCTATGTTTGAGCTTTGTTTCTTCTCCATTCACTTAAATGACTTTTCCTGCTTGTCAAGAAAATGCATAAGCTATATGAATAGTATTTCTTCGAAAGATCACTATCATCAGTTAGGATAGACAAGGTAAATTTGCTTTGACATATGTAAACAGGGAACACCAGAAATGATCCTTGATGTTCTTTGGATCATAAAGATTTTGACAGTTGGATAATTCTCGTCAAGTTAGGACATTTTAGATCATGATAACTTTGGATTAGCGGTTCTGGACCAAACAGGTTCCCTGAAGATCACGCACCATTGCGGAAGTGGATTCCAAATGGTTCAAACCAGTGGACTTCACGCGTCCAGTGCTGAACAACGTTCAGGATATGCATTCCGCATTTTGGAGCACAAAATATTCAAGCAGCAATTCGCATTTATGAGAACTTGAAATTATCCAGTAGTACAGAGGGGATAACTGGACCACCGGTAATCCTTTTGTCGTTGTCCTTGGACAGGAAGAATATAATCTAGGTATAGACCAACTTACTCCCATCTTGAATTGTTCCATCCAGCTTTTTTAGCAAGCTAGCTCAACTATACAACTGCATTCTAATTGATAGAAAGAAAACCACACCATACAAACTCAACTATAAGTACTTGACAATCTGTTACTTCATGTTACACCATGTCAAGTTGGACCTTTTTTATTACCAAGAGAATCTTGTAACATAATAAACAATGACATAATCAATCAGGGGACATAAGAAAAAACAGTATTGCATGCGTATATGCCAGTGTTCACCTAATTTAATTTTTAACACAAATAGCTAATAACTAATAACGAATTGACAGAATGGTTTGGCAGTAATGGGTTAAATAAATCACAGTACCATGCATAAAACAGAGCAATTAGATTTGGATATATAAATTATAAGGGTCAGCTCAATGAAATGCGTGAATGTTTGATTATATTAGTGGGTTGAGTCAAACATGACCTAGTTATCCATAGAGGTTCTGCTTACAAGCTTGCTGTCTATTTTGGAGTAGGAAGACTAACACTCTATAGCATATATATATATAACACAATGAATATTAATGATTCACATACTATCATCTACCAATGGACTGAATATTAATGATTCACATACTATCATCTACCAATGGACAGCACAAGCACCAGAACCAGCACCACAAATCCAGATACTGCTACCAACCAGCGGCATAACGTGGGGCTTAAAAAAAAAACATTTTAACAAGGAGACCTCATAGTCATATGTCGGTAGGTCTAGGCTATTTCCACAGGCCCACAATGAGAGTGACGAAATCTGTTACCCAAAATCCCCAATCCTCAACTCATTTAAATATGGAAATAAAAAATCCAAGTCCCTTGCTGTGCAGTTTGATAAGCCTAATACTGCCGGAGATATGGTCCCAACTAAGCAAGCAAGCAATGAAAACGCAGGAAATAGAATCCAGATTAAAAACAAAAAAGACTAAGAAAGAAGAATATACCGTGAATGAGATTGAAGAGGCTGCCATTAGGTTGATACTCATAGATGACGAGCCTCTCGCCTTTGGCCTGAAAGTAAGCGGCCATCCTCACCAAATTGGGATGACCAAGCAAACCCACATGTTCCATATGCCTTTCAAACGCTTCACTGCTCGTAACTGCAGTCTTGCTGGCGTCCAGCCTCTTCACCGTCACTATCATCTGATTATCCATCAGCGCCTTGTACGTCGTCCCCATCGTTCCCCTCCCCAGCAACTCCGCCGACGCTCTCATTAACTGCTCCAATGTGTACACCTGCGCTTCCCCGCAGAACACTAGTCCCCCGCTCTTGCTCCCCGCCCTCACCGCCACTGCTTCTCCCACCTCGATATCTTTCGTCTTCGCCGCCGCCGCCGCCGCCGCAGCATTACCGTCAACTTTCACAGCCTCGGCGGGTTCTGCTCCGGCCAACCTGACCGGACTCGCCGACGGAGCAGATACGTTTACAGTTCTGTTCCTCTTTTTGTTGATCAAAACCGCCCCGACGCACAAAATCGCGGCGGCCAAGACCGAGAGGACAACGGCGAACACCAAGACGACGTTGGTCCGCTTGTGCTTCGCACTCGAAGGGGGAGCCAGCGCCACCACCACTCCGCCTTCCGCCTGCGCGCTCTGCCCAAACGGCGCCGTCGCATTCGCCGACGAGGAGGTGTTATTCTCGAAGAACGGAGGACGCGAGCGGCAGGGTCTGTTAATAATCTCGCCGCAGAGATCCGCGTTCCGCTGGAACGACGCCGCGCCGAACCGCGAGAGCGTGGGCGTCACCGGAACAGGCCCGCTGAGGTTGTTCCCGGAGACGTCGAAGGCGACCAAGAAGGTCTGGTTTAGGGGCGGGACGGTGCCGTTGAACCAGTTGGACTCGAGCTTAAGGTAGGAAAGGCGGTCGAGGGAGTTGAGTTGAGGGGGGAGGGGGCCGGAGAGGTTGTTGTGGGAGAGATCGAGGAGGGTGAGGCGGTGGAGGGAGAGGAGGGAAGGAGGGAAGGAGCCGGAGAAGAAGTTGCGGTCGAGGAAGAGGGATTTGAGGTTGGAGAGAGGGGAGAGGTCAGGGAGGGGACCGAAGAGGGAGTTGTTGTGGAGGCTGAGGACGCGGAGCTGGTCGAGGCGGGAGAGGGTGGAAGGAGGGAAAGTGCCCCGGAGGGAGCGGGAGTGGAGGACGAGGCGGACGACGCGTCCCTGGGCGCACTTCACTCCTTGCCACTGGCAGTAGTCGAAGCGCTCGTTTAAGGTGTAGAGCAGCTTGTTGTCCAGGTCCGCTTTGGACTTGAAAGAGAGCAGCGACACGGCGTCGCTCTGGAGGAGGTAGTTTGTCTGTGCTGCGGCGGCGGAGATGAAAAGAAGGAGTGGAAAAATTGAGTTGGTTAGTAGAGGCATTTTGTTTTCTTTTTTTGGGGGGAAGCGAGGTAAAAACTACTTAGCAAGTTTGTGTTGGTTTCATGTTCGTTTGCTTTTGGTGGTGGTGGAGTAGTGAGAATAGAGAGGGGAAGGTAGTGTAGTGTAGTGTAGTGGTAGAGTAGGGTGGTGGTGGTGGTGGTGGTGGTGGTGTTTGAGTGTGTTGCAGTGCAGAGCAGAGCAGCTGGAATTTCTAGTGGGAATCAGGAAGTCACGTGGGAGTGGGGAATGCAGGAAAATATTTGTTAAAAAACAAACTGAGGGAGAAAGTGTTTGTGTGTGTTGTTGGTGGGCATTTTGGGCGCGTGATTTTATAATTCTTCTTCTGTCTGTCAAATCACATATATTTGTCGTCTTTTTTCTTTTCAGGTAAAAACTTGGAATATAATAAATGATCTTATTCATATTATATATTAAAGCTAGCCGAAAAAATTACTGTAAATTAAGTTTGTTAGGGTGATTTGGAAGTGAGTAAAGATTGGACGGACTATTATTAGTCAATTTTATTTTTATATTCTATGATTATGTTGCGGTATAGCAAATCTCTTACAACTCTACCACTTCTTAAAAATTCCTTTTCTATTGGCCATTAAATTCTATTTTATTAAATAAATCATTTGTTTAATAATTGAAAATCTTTCTTTATTTTACTTCCTTTTCCAACGTTACCTCCTCCTCTGCTGTCGTCAATCACCAACACAGCAAAACGCCGTCATGGTTCTTTTTTTTCTTATATTTCTTCCCATCTTCAGGAGGATACGAATTTGTTCAATCAAAATTTGATAATATATAATTATTGGGAATAAAATTCTATTGTATGCCTTTATATGATTGTCTTTCTTTCTGTTTTAGTTGTGCTGTACTGCTGTTGCCGATGGCCGCCACCACCGCTTGCTGCCTCCGTCTTTTTCTACCTTTTGCCATCCCCAACAATTTAAACCCAAACTCCCCTCCTCCTGAAGCCTCTACCGCCAACCACTATCACCACCACCACCACTTCAAAAATTTCATTGATTGACTCATGGACGAGTAAACCCAGATTGGACAAAAAAGAATTTCTTATTATTACAACAAGCAAAGAGGAAGATGTTGTGGCCGTAGTTGACAACTATGAATAAATAATATAGAAGGAAAAGAATTTTGGTTGTCTTAAAGAATAAATAAAATAAAAGTTTAATTTTTATTTTGAAAATAAAATATTAAACAAAAGAGGTGATATATATGGCTGATTGTGGATGACATAACGTAATAAATAAGGATGTTTTATGACATGACTTGGTATAGAGCAGGATAGAATTTCTCTCCACCTCTTAATATCTTGCCAAATGTACTGAACAACACCTTAATATCTTGCCATATGTATTAAACAACTCTGTTCCACGTAGCTCCATAATAATGGGTGCCATGTGTATGGCCTATTACGTTCCACGAAATAGTTTCTTTACAGTGATTTTCTTACCAAGTGGCCTATTCCTTTCCTTATAAATAAGAGATCCTCAACTCTTTTGCAATTCACCTTCAGGAAACTTGAATGTCTTTTTGTTAGTAGAATACGAGAGTTCAATAACAAAAAAAGAAGCTTTTCTAATACTTCAGACTTCCAATTTTCAACATAGGTATGTGAGATTTTTATTTTCATTATATCATTTATCTTTTTTAAATTGAACGATAAAGTTTTTATTAGGGAGAGTTTACTGTCATGGTTTTCTTTTCTGAGATCTTTCAATTATGAAAAGAGAGGTTGTTATCATACTATTCATTAACATTTCTTTTTTTGTGTAACAGTTTGTGGTAAGTAATTAACATACAACCTGGGACATCAAGAAACACCATGTGAAAAGAAATTCTCCGGTACTAGAAAATATGATAGGAGTCTTACTTTATATTTATCGCCTTTCCAACCTCTCAATTTAATTTGGAGATGAAAAGATGGAATAAAGTTGTAATAGTTTGGGTAAAAATTTGGTATTTTTACCGGACTGTAAAAGTCCTTTAACCGCGATTTATCGAAAGAATTAATCTTGGGTAATTAATTCAAGGTAAATCGGGCATCGTTTTTCAAAACCGAGGCTTTTCCCGCGCTCGTGATTTTTCCGTGGATTTTACGGACCAAAGTTAGTATTTTTCGGGTCCCGGAATCTTCGAAAAATCACACCGGAAAATAACCAAGAGGGTATCAGTTATTTTCTGGTCCGGACGGTACACGGCTTACCTGCATGATTGAGTTGTACAACTGCCTTTTCCCCTGTGTCTCTCGTGATTGCCTTTTCCTGTGAAGCTCGTGCTTCACCCCTATAACCTATCCTCTTCCCTGCAAACACACAAATAACCAGCTGCATCATCTCGTCTTCTTCAAATCTGCAACTCAATCTCGCTCACCCGTCCTGCAACTCAAACACTAACCAACCTGTAAAAAAAAGAGAGGTTATACAAAAAAAACAGAAACCAGAGAAGAAAGAAAGGAGAAAAAGAAAAGAAAAGAAAAAAAAAACAACAAAGAGCTACGCCAACCCGACACCACCACGACCCGCCACCACACACCAAACCCGCCGCTAGACCTGGCAAAACGGGTATTAACACGACAACCCGACAAGAACCCGACACGAAATTAGCAGGTATAGGTCAGAGATTTCCAACCCGTTTAGTTAAATGGGTCGACCCGACACGACACGAAAATTAGCAGGTCAGGTAGCGGGTTGACCCGCCAACCCGATAGGTACCTGTTTATGACCCGATTATATTTAGGGTATAGATATTTTACTGATTTAATATAAGACTTATCCAATATTTAA
>MK814804.1:0-10558 GCA_028386065.3 Turnera subulata
TAAGCTTAACGTAGATAGTGAAATCTTCAAGTGAGACTTGAAGGGCTGGATTAGCCACACTAGTAGAGTGTGTGTGAACCAGGATAAATTGCTTGTGTCCTTCATTCTTTTAATTCCGCACTTATTTCCTGCGTATTTCGTTTTTATTCGATTATCGCTATTCACCCCCCCTCTAGCGAAGGGCTATTGTTCCTAACAAACGATAGCTCCCGGTAGCCGAGGCTTCCCAGCTCTGGACGTTGCTTGGCCGTGAGAAGGCGACTTTGACGGCTTAGGCTATTCGGAAACGAGAGCTGACCTCTTGCGTGAGAGAAGGCGGATGTGCTCGCCCTGTGCCACTACCTCGAGACCCTCGGCCCCATGGACATGCCGTCCTCCTACCATCCCCCAGCCAGTCCCACCTGCTTCAGATCATGCTTCGGGTGACTCCGAAGCTACTATCAAGGAGCGCCTCCGACAGACTCGTCAGTCCCGTGGTAAGAAGAGGCGATCTTGATCTGTGTATGTGATATATGCATGTCCTAGACACTAGATGTGTGTACTTTTAATGAACCTGTCCTTTACTTTCTGGTGCATGTGTATTTTTTTCCCCTTATTTATGAAATGCAATCATGCATGCAATCTTTGAAAACGGCCGAGTCATGTGTCATGGGTATTGGGCTAGCTCAAGCATAGATTTAATGGGTTTTCACGAAATCACTAGGTTCTTCCACTTCTAGTTTGAAAAACCACCCTTGATAGCAACCTGTATTGTCAATGAGCATACTTCCCAAATTTCTCCAAGCTTCATTTAGCCCTAACTTTTGCCTAGATCGCCCTTTCGGGTTTTCAACCTAGCGGGCACGTCCTAATTTTTGCCTAGGCCGCCCTTTCGGGTTTTCAACCTAGCGGACTGATTCCCCCTCTCTTTATTTTTATTTTTACTAAGGGCATGTGATCCAATGTCGGGATGGGTGGTGGAAAACTTGTGATTTTGATGGTGAAACATCTGATGGATGGCTTAATCCTGGTCAATGTGATGAAAGGCATGTGACTTGTAGGGATTCGGGGGCAGTCCTTCAAATGTTTCAAGCTACTCCTGGACTTAATGTTAACCCTTATTACTTTCTATCGACTTAGCTTGGGAACCAAAATTGTTTAGACCGAACTCATCCTTGAGCTACCTACGTACCAATTAATTTAATATTCAGTCTTTCTAAATCTTACAAAAAAAAGAAAGATACATAAAATGGAACTTTGGTCATGAAGCCAAAAAGTTCTCTTCTTTTTTTCTTTTTTTTTCCCCTTTTTTTTTGGGGGGGAAGAGACTTCATGAGCCGAGCACTTAAAAAACTTAGAGACAGACTTGAACTTACTGGATCAGGTCTTTGTAGTTCATTTTATGATTCCCATGGCAAGCCAACAAATTTTCATAAGACTTAAGATTCCAAATTTCATAGGAGGTAAGAAGCATTCATTTCATGACGTTAATGAAAGGGACATTAGACACATGGTATCGACTCTTTGAGGTGAGGTTAACAAGGACACGCCTCAATCCTCTTTATTGTCAAATGTG
This sequence comes from Turnera subulata, assembly GCA_028386065.3. Lineage (NCBI taxonomy): Eukaryota > Viridiplantae > Streptophyta > Magnoliopsida > Malpighiales > Passifloraceae > Turnera > Turnera subulata. The sequence goes on from MK814804.1 coordinate 1,556, forward strand.
AAAGACAAACTGGACTCTAAATGATAACAGAACTTCCTCATATCCCCTTAGTAGCCTCAAACATCCTTCTCTGTTGTCCACTCTATCTTGTCCGGATACACAAGCTTCCTCTGTGGCACTATGGTGACAGTTTCCTTTGGGTCTTCTTGTTGAACCCTGATCACCAATGTTTTATCATCAGCTCCTAGTCCATCTTCCTCACCCCTTTCCATCATTGCACAATCTTGAGATCTCGAGCGTTCATCAGATCTTGACATTTCATCCTAATCATTCCAATTGCTTACCCCAAATTGATCAATGAGGTCCTCAAGATTCCTCTTTGCATTCAAACTTTCCCGGGTTAGTGTCGCGTTATGGAGTTGAATTCCTCTCATCACATCCTCAACCAATGCATATTGCCCCATAGCATTACGAAATTGTTTCATGGCTACTTGGGCCAGTGGCTGCCCCAACAAAACACCTTGAAGAATCGTCTCCTCCAGCTTACTCATTAGGGCTCGAAATGTTAGCTTCACCACCTTGTCTTGTTCCAGGTTCCTCTCTTCATACATTGGAGATTCATCTCCCATTGGTTCATCTGCGGGACCCGTCCCCATGCCCCTAGTGTTTCTTGTCTAGTCCGCATGCTCATTGCTCATGATTTCTTCTTACTGTCAATGGTGAATGGGTGGATTTCAATACTTGGAAAGGTTCAAGGAAAAGTGTGGGCAATAGATGGTTTAGGGTATAAGGGTAGACACTTGACTCGGCACGTTTCAATTTTTTAGAAATTATGCAAGATGTTATGTGGAATGCATGGCGATGCTAACTTTTCAAATTCTTGAAACAACCGGGCACCAACCCAAATTTCTGTAACGTAAAGATTCTCAGGATACTCTAATTCGGAAAATCGCTTCTTGGACTGTCGAAGTATCTTTCTTTCTCCCTTTTCCCATTTCTCTTCAACCCCAATGTATGCATAAAATTGAATCCCTGAAATAACAAGGCATGCCATACACATATAAAACACAATAAACATCACACGAATGCACTTAACACTTATTGATCCATCTTGCATGAGATGCTCAGGGTATGCAGCTGGTTGGGGGCTGAAAGACTGCCGCTAAGGAATAGTTTGACCTACTCATATGTGATAAAAGATATCGCGTGAGTTCCATGGCCCATTAATCCTTATCATTGCATGAGCAGCGAGAAACCGGTTCACACAGGCCACTATCGCTTAAAGAAAGCATTGTAGCAGACATGGATCCCCTGGCCCTCTTACGGTAAGGGCTTCACGACATTTATCATAGATGCAGGGCACTTATGATGTCACATAAAAAGGCATACAGAAATTCAATAATTGCACAAAGTTCCTTGAACCCTAAAAGTCCCCAGTGGAGTCGCCAACTGTAAATACCAGACCCAAAATCATATGGGCCTATTCACCTTTTCTTTACACCTTCTTCATAACCATCATCCAATATCTTTAGAGTCGCCACCCAAATTTTATTAAGGGACAAAAACTTGGGGAAAAACCCTTCATGTGACTCCATTTACGCAACCGGATAACGAACCAAATATGCTGGACCCGAGGATTCGTCATGGATGGGAAGGTGTTAGGCACCCATCCATGTTGGGGTGAAACTTTGTGCAATTAGAGGATTTTGTATGCCTTGTGCAAGTGTGGGCATCAAAACACATAGTAACTGATTATTAAAAAGAAAGTGGAGAAGAAGAAGAATGGGCTTGAGTTTCCACTACTAGAAACCACCTACGTACCCCGGCGACCGGGTTCAAAGCCCACGTAGTTCTTCACATGGCATCACAACAATCACATCATCATCAACATCAACATCTCAACAATAATCAGTCAGACAAAAAGGGATTAGCATTACCTCTTGTAGCCCTCCTCCAGCACCTTGGTTTGGGTTGTGCCTTCCACACAATTTCCTCTCACTCCTTAACTCAAACTTGGAGTTCCTCTTAACTTTCTCCTTTTCTGCCTTCAATAGATGAAGCTACCCATGAAATTCTACCAGAGTTTCTCCAAGCTTCAAAGCTTTATAAAAGAGTGTTTGTGTAATAGAATGTGTGTCCCTTAAAATGTGAGAGGAGGGTTCTATTTATAGTGTTTTGGGTAGCCTAGAGGCGTGGACCAACTTAATGATCAAGGTAATGGCCAAAAATTTGGGCCAAAACCGAGTAGAATCAGATTACGGGCGAAAATCAAGGAGAAAATGCGTTTCTGGGTGTGCATGACCGCCATGGCCGGCAGTCATCCTATGGAAGACAGCCAGGCCGGGCGGTCAAGGGTGGAAGATTGCCTAGGCCTCCCGATTCTCCCCTAGTTCCTCCCTGATTGATCCTACCGCGTAATTAACCCCTAGACTGCCCAGAATCCTCTACTTTCTTGATTACTACTCCTCTCAATCATCCCCTAATTGACTATTTACACATTGATTCCTCACTTTAAGCAAAAATCATACCAAAAACATTCTTGGTATTAAGGAATGATTTAACTATGATTTTCCACGAAAATCAGAGCTAAATTTGTCTGCAAGCAAGGTGTTGAAGGGCTGTGCAACTCTGAAGAAAAGTCCATACCTTACTAAATTGGACCCTTACATTTATCTTCAACCCAAGAATAAATATAATTGGGTTTAATAAGTAAACAAGCCCAAATTTAATGAGATAAAATATATTTCAGCAATTTAGTCCTTAACATATCCTATGATTAAATCGTCTCATTAATCCTAGGCATATAAAAGTTTTAATTACTATAATGTATAAATTCTACTAAAATTCAACCCCATCCATGCTTCAACCCAAGACTAACTCATCAATCTTATGATTCAAACATGTCTGGAGTCTAATCTCAATATAATTTTCATGGGTCAAATTTGGGTGTTTGACAATCTAAAGTATAACCTATTAAGTATTAGCGAGCTATGTGATATAGGATACAAGGTTATTTTTTAGGCTTCTAGATGTTTGGTTTTAGACAAAAAGCAAGTGGTTTTTGTTGGTAACAGAAAAAGCAACATATATTCTATAAACCTATGCAATGTTTCTGACCCTGAGTTCAAGTGTCTAGGTGCAAGAACAGAGACACCAACCCTTTGGCACAGAAGGCTTGGCCATGAAAATTTGGAGCTTATCTCAAATCTACCTAAAGAGAAGTTGGTAAGAGGTCTGCCCAAGCTCAAGTATGAAAAAGAAACCACTTGCAGAGCCTGTCAGTTTGGAAAACAGGTTAAAAGTTTCTTTAAACCTAAGCATACTATTTCTACCTCTGGATCCCTTGAGCTACTGCACATTGACTTGTTTGGACCTATGAGAATAGTAAATCTAGGTGGTAAAAGTTATGCATTTGTGGTTGTGGATGATTATTCAAGGTACACATGGGTGTTATTTTTAGCTAAAAAAGATCAAGCATGTTATGAGTTCGGAACTCTAGTTAGGCGATTAAAAAATGAAAAAGGCTATAAGATTTCAAAAATTAGGAGTGATCGTGGAGGAGAATTTGATAATCTTATCTTCAAAAACTTTTGTAAATAATGTGGCATAGAACACACCTGTTCGACTCCTAGAACACCTCAACAAAATGGGGTTGTTATAAGGAAAAATCAAACTTTGGAAGAAATGGCTAAAACTATGTTTAATGAGCAAAAGTTACCTGCCTATTTTTGGGCAGAGGGTGTGAACACAGCATGCTATATTTTAAATAGAGTGTCATTACGTCCTCCGATTGAAAAGACCCCATATGAGATTTGGTTTGATAAGAAACCAAGCATCGGTTACTTTCGTGTATTTGGGTCTAGGTGTTACATTCTCAATACTAAGGACAACCTAGATAAGTTTGATGCTAAATCTGATGATGGTATATTTCTTGGATATTCACTAGCAAGTAAAGCATATCGTCTCTATAACAAGAGAACCTTGGTTGTTGAAGAAACCATGCATGCTGTTTTTGATGAGATTGACCCGTGTAATGCTAGTGATGATATAGATGCAGTTGATGCACCAGTAGATCAACTACAAATCGTAAATACAAATGGAACTGCAGAGAAGGAGGAAGAACTATCTGACTTAGAGCATCTTCCACTGCCCATGCATAAACCAAGCATGCAACGAAGTATGGAACCAAGCCTGCAACCAAGTGGTTCAAGTGAAGAACCAAGCAATGCAGAACAAGGATCCGCATCTCATGGAGATGTACGAGCACCGAGGGGACATTCAACTGATGTTATTCTTGGAGATTTATCTAAAGGAGTGACTACCAGATCCTCACTTCAAAATGTCATTTCACATCTTGTATTCCTCTCACAAGTGGAGCCTAAGAATGCAAAAGAGGCCATTCTTGATGAAAATTGGGTCATGGCAATGCAAGAGGAGTTAAATAAGTTTAAAAGAAGCAATGTATGGGAACTTATGCCTAGGCCAGTAGACCATCCAGTCATTGGAACCAAATGGGTTTTCATAAACAAACTTGATGAAACTGGAGTTGTGGTAAGAAACAAAGCAAGGTTAGTGGCTTAAGGATATAATCAAGAAGAATGTATTGATTATGATGAGACTTTTGCTCCTGTTGCTAGGTTAGAGTCCATTAGCATGCTACTTGCATTTTCGTCATATAAATCCTTCAAGTTATATCAAATGGATGTTAAGAGTGCATTCTTAAATGGACATATCTTAAAAGAGGTCTATGTAGAGCAACTATCTGGTTTTGAAAGTCATGACCATCCTGAGCATGTTTATAAGCTTAAAAAGGCATTATATGGACTTAAACAAGCTCCTAGAGCATGGTATGATAGATTGAGTTCTTATCTTGTGTCTAAAGGCGTCTCTAGAGGCAAAGTTGATTCAACATTGTTTATTGGAACTAAAAAAAGTGATGTTATCATTGTGCAAATCTATGTTGATGATATTTTGTTTGGAGCTACTAATGATTTGCTTTGCAAGGAATTTCAGAAGCTATGCATAGTGAATTCGAAATGAGCATGATGGGTGAGCTTAATTTCTTTCTAGGATTCCAAGTTAAGCAGCTTGATGGTGGTATTTTCATTAATCAAGCTAAGTACACTCGGGAGTTGTTGGAGCGCTTTAGTTTGAGTGAAACCAAGCCTAGTGCCACCCCTTTGAGCACATCCACCAAACTTGACAAGGATGAACATGGTAAGGATGTTGATATAAAGCTGTATCGAGGCATGATAGGTAGTCTTCTATACCTTACAGCCACAGGACCTGATATGTTTAGTGTGTGCTTACGTGCAAGATTTCAATCATGTCCTAAAGAGTCACACCTTAAGGCGATTAAGCGTATATTCAAGTATCTTAAAGGCACACTTTCACTAGGTTTATGGTACCCCAAAGTTAACTCTTTTCAGCTAACGAGCTACTTAGATGCAGAATTTGCAGGGTGCACTTTGGATCAAAAAAGCACAAGTGGAACTTGTCAATTTCTTGTACAATCCCTTGTGTCTTGGTCAAGCAAAAAGCAAAACTCGGTTGCAACATCAACCACGAAGGCTGAATATGTTGCTGCAGGAGCTTGTTGTGCACAAGTTCTATGGATGAAACAAACTTTTAGTCATTATGGACTAACATTTAATTGTGTTCCAATCTATTGTGACAATTCTAGTGCAATAAACTTGACCAAGAATCCATTTCAGCACTCTCGGACCAAGCACGTAGAAGTACGACATCATTTCATCCGAGATCATGTATTGAAGAAAGACGTGGCAATTGAGTTTGTGGAGACTGAGAATCAGCTTGCTGACATCTTTACAAAGCCACTCAAAGAGGATCAGTTCACCAAAATCAGGCTTGAACTTGGAATGTGCAATTTACCTTAACATCTATACTCATTTGGTTTCTTAGTTGGTTACTGCATAACACCATGCATTTATATACTATATGTTTTTTTTCCTGCTCATACTTAGTCTTTAGTGCAATTGTCACACTTTGCACACGATCACTTAGCACTATGGCATATGAGGAAATATCTTGAGGCATTATAATCATCAGTGGAACCAAAATGGAAGAAAAGAAGTAATTGGGTTTTTTAGGAAACCAAATACCCACAAGTCAATGACCTGTGAACAAAGGAATCTCTTCAAGTGGGAAAACAAAGTCAGAATTGTTTCGAAAAATTCAAATGAAGGATTTCAAATTTTGGGTGCCTGACAGGTTGTTGGAAAAAGGATAGAAGGCAATTTGGTTTTTGGAGAAACCAAGTAACCAGAAGTTATTACCCAGCAGATAAAAGAATCTTTGTAAGTTGGAGAAGAAGATCAAGGTGGTCCTAAAAAATTCAAAGGAATATCTCATGTCGGGGCATGCCTCCAGGATCTCTGTATGGAAGAGAAAGGAGATAAAAGCGGTCCACAATTTTTAAAAAAGGAGGGGACCACGGTGGGACACACTTGACAGTTTCTGAAAAAGAAGCAAAAGGAGTTGTTGGTCTCAACCGTTACTCACATCTGTGATAGTCTTTGGATTTTGTGCCACTATACAACTACCCACTCTGTTTCCTCAATTATACAACTACTTTTTATTTCAAATTTCTCACCAATTATGCACGTTTTATTACAAACTCTAAACCGGCACTCTCTCTTTCTCTCTCTTAATTATTCAATTTTGTAACCGGTTATACTCCTCTTCCATTTATCATTTTTCTTTCCCTCTTAAACACAAAACCTCTCAACAATTTTAAATTACCTCAATCACTCTTCCTACCAGACACACACAGAAGTCCTCTCAAACCCTAATTCTCAAAACAAGAAGACTCATTCTGGGAAAGGAAACCCCAAAGCCGTAAAAAAAAAAAAAAGGAAAGAGGGAGAGTGCTGGTAAACAAACACAAAAACATTTCTCTACAAAGGCAACCTCTATTCCTCGACCTACTGAAAGGACAAAACTCGAGGCTGTTAAGGTGATTCATGCATAGAAAAAGGGTGATAAGCAGAAAACCGAAGCTCCTACAGACAAAGTTCTTGATATGACTTCACCAGAAAGAGCTACAGCTGAGGAACTAGGAAAATTCAAGGCTGCTGCAGAGGCTCTTGAGAAAAAGATGAAGGAGGAGACTAGGGCCAAACATTAGGCGGAAATTAGGACCATGGATTTCAAAGGAGCAGCTGACCGAGTTCGAGGATAAAGTGATGACCACCCTTGACTAGATTGTTGCCCTACTTCCTAAGGTTGAAATTGATGATGAATGATGCACTCAACCGCCTGATGCCCCTAGGTCATGCATTGCATCTAAGATAGTTCATGACTTCTTACTTGGTTCTTAAGATGATTTTTAATATGGTTTCTCATTTGGTTTCTACTATGGTTTATTACTCTCAACTTTCAAATACTTGGTTCTCCTTATGCTTTGTGAATAGCATTATCTTTTAGATATTATGCTTTTGATCACATGTGGATGAAAGTTATGCACCACTTTTGACCCCATACTTTATATTTATGATTTTCTTACTGATGCCAAAAGGGGGAGATGTGTTGTGATGTGTTGAACATATTGATGCACTTGGAATATTTGCTATGATTGGATATTTAACTTTTGATCTTGTATGGATAACTACACTTACCTATTATTGTTTTACCCTTTATCCTTATGATTTTTATTGATGCCAAAAGGGGGAGAAAATGTTATATTGTGTGTTGAATCAGTGTTGTATGGATGATTCTTGTCGCGCTACTCTGTTGAAAATACTTGCAAGAAGATGTTATTTGCAAGGGGAGTTGTTGGCTAATGCAGACTAGCCAATGGTGCTTTAAGCACGAAAATATTTTATTTAGGGGAGGCAACAAAACATGAGGAGTGTGCTTATATCTAGTGTTATCTTAACTATTCTTGGTTTTTGGAGAAATCAACACACTATTTGTCATCATAAAAAAAGGAGAGATTGTGAGCCTAAACATAGGCTTAATGTGATGATTAATGCTAATTCATAATTAACCATGTTTAGTCTTTGATTATGGATTAATTTAGATGATCAACAACTAGGATTGGATATATACACATATATATGTATTTGTGTTGATTAAGCTTGCAGCTTGGTTTCATACAAAAACCAAACATGAAACCACACGTCGCTGTCAACATCGCACTTTGTGCTGCAAGTGGATGGTGGTCCTCACATGCATTGAAGACAACTAGAAACCACCCCAACGGCTACAGGAAGTGTTGCTGGAGAGAGAGGAAGTCTTTTTAAGACTTGACCACTTGCTTCTCACCTTCTTGATACATTTACCAAAATGTGGTCCATACTTGTGGTCCTTACTTACCACAAATGGAATGTTCTTACATTGTTGAACAAAATGAAGAATGGACTTCCTAAAATTGAACCTGCAGTAACATGTGAAGAATCTTGGCCAGCTCATAGAGCATTTCCGAAGCTCTTAGCCATTTGAGGAAGAAAGAGACCCTTACCTACCCCCACTCACTCAAAGCTCTACGTAAGGAAGGGGATAACATCTTGGAAGATGATCCCAGCCAATTGAGAATTACTTTGAAGTCTGCAAGTGTGCTTACACCTGAGTTATTTGAGCTTTCACCTGAGTTTATTCTTGTTCTACAAGTTGTTTCAAAGAGTTGGGTTTTAGGCATGACTAGTGTGTAGTTTTGCTGAGATCTCTTCTCTAGGATTAGATTTGAGGAATGGTTGGAGTTTGGCTTGGGAAAAACTTGTAAAGGTTAGAGCTTAGCCTGCAAAAGCTTGTTTCTTATAAAGGTCAGAGCTTAGCCTGCAAATGCTTGGTTTCTGTAATAGGTTGAGGCTGATCCCGTAAAATCCTAAGTTAGTGAGAGTTTGAAATCCTAAAGGAGGGTCCTTTAGGTAGTGGAGGTAGCTGGTGAGGGGGAACCACTATAAATCATTGTGTTATCCTTTCTTCCCTCTGCTCTCGTATATTTCTGCTTGTCTGTTTTGCGGGTATGTGGTTTGTGACGAAACCACTTGGTTCCTCTGAAACCAAACTAGAAACCAATCGCAATTAAGCCTGATTCACCCT
>MK814804.1:12938-55819 GCA_028386065.3 Turnera subulata
TGAATGTTGTGTGTGTTGATAATCTGATTATCAAGCCCTATTTATACACACAATTAATGCATAGATTAATGAGACAATGGCCAACATCATCATGCATTAACCATCATGATTATACTTTAAGCCTAATCATGTCTCCACTATGTCTTAATGCTCCACTAAGCATTAATGGATGCTCCACTAAGCATTAATGGGATTACACTTCATATGGCATTAATTTTGGTTCAATAATTCTGATAATTAGTGAACCAAATCAGCCCAAAACGACCCGGTCCAACCATAGTCCAACCAAGGTTCAACCATGGTCCACCTACCTGGTCGAACCACGGTCGAACCATGGTTCAACTACCAACTCGAATCAACAGTTCTAAGTGTGTGACCCTGTAGGCACTTGTAATGTTTGGCAATAATTGTAAAATTTCATTTTACAATTATAAACAATGAGCGGTGTCTAGCAACACATCATTGCTACCCAAACAACAAGATCAATACTGATTCATTATGCCTCAAAAACATGTCAACGTCCTTTCGTCCCATTATCAAGATTAAACATGAGACATGGAATAACATCAGTCTCGTATATGTTTAATCTTAGTTTCTTGATCCCCGAGTTAACTGTGTAAAACGGATACTCATGATATCATCATATCACATAATCCGAGCATGGCCACGCATTTAGCAGTTCAACTCTATCAAAAGGCCCATCTGATAATATACCCGTTATATGGGTTGGACGAATCCCTTCTTGATCGATCAAAACCCACTACACATTACGTCATATACCCAATGATTACTCTTACGTCTACTCAGTTACGAGTGACTAGGAATAATATCACAGTATACGGCTCATATGTTGGGAACCTTGATGATCTCAGGTCTAAGGAAAATACATATAAGAACCACTAATGACAATCATATAACGTTCCGTGTAGGGTTCGTATGTGGGTCGGTCCAGTCTACAAGTTCTCTAACTTGTTCCCGTATGTAGAATTCATTTCTCATATAATTCTCAACAAACGCTGGTCTTAATTTACTATTACAACCCATCCATAATAATAATCGACTGGGGACATTTGAGAATATAAAATATTCTGGGGATATAAATGTGTGCAAGAATTTATCTCATAAACATATTTATTAGAATAACCTTAATGTATTTACATGACTGTGTACAATCATCCAGTGATTAGCATTTGGGCATATCACACTAACAATCTCCCACTTGCACTAAAGCCAATCATCCAGGTATCTAATACCAATGGATGCAGTATGACCATCATGCTTCTGTTGTGAGAGTGGCTTAGTCATTGGATCTGCTACATTGTTCTCAGAAGGAAATTTGCACAGCCTGACATCGCCTCTATCAATGATCTCTCTAATAAGATGATAGCGTCGGAGTGTATGTTTGGATCTCTGGTGGTTTCTAGGTTCTTGAGCCTGTGCGATTGTCCCGCTGTTGTCACAATAGAGCTCAATCGGACTGTCAATACTAGGAACCACCCCAAGTTTAGTTACGAACTTCTTAATCCAAACAGCCTCTTTCGTCGTTTCTGAGGTGGCTATGTACTCAGCCTCAGTTGTAGAGTCGGCAACTGTCTCTTGCTTTGAACTCTTCCAGCATACAGCACCACCTCCAGGACAAAACACATAACCTGACTGCGATCTAAAGTCATCCCTGTTAGTTTGGAAGCTAGCATCTGTGTAACCCTTTACAACAAGCTCATCAATGCTTTCGTAAACAAGGAATGCATCCTTAGTCCTTCTCAAGTACTTAAGGATGTTCTTAACCGCTGTCCAGTGACTTTCACCGGGATCAGATTGGTATATGCTTGTGACACTTAATGCATATGCGACATCCGGTCGAGTACATAGTATGGCATACATGATAGATCCTATTGCTGATGCATAAGTGATGAGTGTGAAATATGCACAGTTTTAGGCATGATTTAAGATATAATTTGCCCTCAATTTGTCATGATTATATGCCTTCTATGTACTATTCCACCATATTCCTCCAAATTCTAACCCTTACTGTATGATTAGTGATTTCAGGTGCATTCCAGCCAATTTGGGATGATTTCATTGAAGAATTTGATGATATAGCCTCAGTCACAGCATAAGCCTGTTGCAGAACCCTTGAAACTGTTCTTGAGGCTGTTGTTCATTACAAACTCAATTAAAGGCCTGATTCCACCTGAAAATCACAAGATTTCCACTGAAGCGCATTATCCCAGCTCATTTCCAGGTTGTCCCCATGACACCTCATTAAAAGAAGGGGAGGCAAAAACCAAACCAAAGAAGAGCCGCAATTAAGCCTTGCACAGCCTCAGTCCGTATGGCGACAGCCTCATGCTGTGCGACCTGCAGAACACAAATTTGCAGGAACGATATTAAATTGCACCACTTGCTCATCCCGCACATAGAGCCTGCAAAACACGACCTCAGTGCTTTGGAGTAACTTTTGGCAGAGGAGAATAATAATCATAGTGCCCAGAAAGTGGCCAGAGGAATTACCCATTAAAAAACTCCAATATTCCCACTCGCAAACCTGCAGCCCACTACCAACCCACCAATCGACTTGCTGCCCATCATGCCTATCCTGACACACACGTTGGAGGGCAGAGGAGCCAACTTGCCCAAACGCCCATGCTCTCCAGCATGTGGGGAGAAAGAAGAGAGAGGAGCTGCATCTACAAAAAGGCCAAAGAGAAGAAGAGAAAGCATCGGGGGGAATTCATCGGGAATTAACCCAGAAAATTGCAGAAGTTTGGGAACAGAGGCAAAAACACAGTTTGAAGGGGGCACACGATTCTGTAGCTTTTGCTGCAGAAATCGTGTTGCCCCTAGCCTCCAAGTTGTTCCTAACCCAATGCATTTATTTGTTTCTGCTGTTCTTGTATTTATGGGGATGAATTAAACAACCCCTTTTAGGCTGAAAGGGTGCAACATATCCCTGGTTTTACTGTAATAAATTGCTCTTTCCATGTTCTTAACCCGTTTTCTTGCTTTAGTTGTTGAGTTATTAATCCATGTTTAGGTTCTGGCCAAACCCTTTCACGAACTCAGGTAGCTAGGTGAAGGACCGAAAGGAGAAACCATAGTTACCAGAAAAACAACAGCCAAACCTTAGTTTTTAACTCGTGACAGAATTAGAAACTAATTGAGGAATTAGCCTCAACACCAAATCTTCATCCCCCTTGAGTTTTACCTCTGCGAAAGCACTTGGAAGATGAGAACCTTGGGAGGAACCTGTGAGTGAAAACAAATGGGTTCAGTATAGGTTGAGAGCGCCTGCAAGAACCAATCCTTATAATTGACCCTTTAGTCGGCCACAGCCTCAGACTGCGCCCAGTACAGCCTCAGCCTGTCACAGTGTATGTTGCTGTCGACAGTGTCGAGCTGTGTCAAGCACAGCCTCAGTCTGTGATAGCATAGTCAAGAGATAACCACCTCCTAATTTGATTCTTGATTGATTATTGGGTAGCATACTCTTATTTCAGTAGCAACCTGGTGAAGAACCGAAAGGAGAAGCCAGGAGTGCTAGTCCTACAATAGTCAACCTTCACTGCTTAAGCATTCGAAAGAAGATAGGGAGAGACTGTGGGTACCAGCACCAATATTAAACTTCATCCTTAAGTGGACGTTTACTCTAGTGGCAGGGGGTAGATGGAAGCTTAGGGAACTCTCAATAAGATCGAAAGCCGTTGATAGTACCTTAGGTTGGGAGCCCCGTCAAGACATCTCATTAGTCACAACCTTATCACAGCATCAGTCTGTGACTGAGGCTGTAGAGCAATTTAAAGCATAAAATCAAGGAATGTGAACCCCAGATGCCTAAGACTTCACTTTATCTGATCTCTTCCTATTTTAATTCTGCTGCTAGTTTTATTTCATTGCTTAGTTTATATTTCAATTTACCCAAAACCCATTCTTATTGTTCGTTTTCGAGCCTAATTTGTCTATTTGAAGGGTAACAGGATCAACCCAGTCCCTGTGGATACGACCTTGATAAAGTACTACAACAACCCTGTGCACTTGCAGGAAAGCACCACACCAAGTTTTTGGCGCCGTTGCCGGGGACTGGTGCTTGATACTATTACCTTTTATTTGGATTTATTAGGCTTTTTATGATCTAAACCTTTCTTTTCTTTTCTTTTGGTTGTTTTTGTTTTGTTTGTGTTTTTTTTCTTGTGTTGCCAACCTCTAGGTGCTGCAAATCGATGGGAAAAGGAATTGACAAGTCAGAATTTTGCCAGGAAAGTTCTAAACCCGTTACACCTTTGCATTTCATGACGCTTTGCAATAAGAGTTGTTTCGGTGGTTTATGTGCTAACACACACTTGATGAGCCTGTGATATTTTGCACTTTTACTAGGTCGATTTTTTTTGTAACAGACTAAGGCTGTACTAGGCACAGACTGGGCTGTGCTGTGTACAGACTGAGGCTGTTGACAACAAAATTTTGATTAGGTCATTCTACCTATCCAATAGCTAATTCAGCAAAGTAAGAGGCCTAGACTTGTTTAGATAAGAACTGATCAATCCCGTCTACACAATCCACTACCCCCTCCCTCAATCAATTTGAAACATTTTAGAGTTTACTTTAGATAACCCCCTCTTACCATATAGCTTAGTTTCAGTTTGGGGTACTCTAGTATTTGTTTGCTTTGTTTGAAATTTACTATGTGTGATTTTTCTTTAATTAACTTCGGCATTGCACCCTATTTTTGGTTTTGTTTGGTAGTGAGGACACTGCAAGTTTTCAGTTTGGGGTATTTTAGGGTGCAATTCTGCCATTTTATCCCTTGTGTATTTTTTCTGTGAGCAATGCAATTTCAATACTTCTCTATTTTTCATTATGTTTTTCCACAGCGTGAGTCTGTCTCTATATTTAGGCATCCTTTCTTATTCCATTAAATTCTGCTCAGTTTCTAATCTCATGACTTGTCTTACCTTTCCAAAGAAACAAAGCAGGACTAATCAAGCAGCTAAAGTCCATTAAATCTGTCACTTGGGAAGATTCTTGTCAAATTTTTTCTCTCTAAACAAAACAGGCTCAGCCTGTTCACCTTAGAACAGGCCTTTACCTCTGTCAAGGCGAAATTTAAGGCAAAATCTTCAAGCAAGGAAATGATATAGGCTATCTTTGGCATACCTACAGACCTCATAAATCCACACCTCACTCGTCAAACACTTGCTAACCCATTTGAGCCGATTATGATGGTCCCATTTCATTCATTTACCCTGCATATCCCACCTCAACCTTTGCAGCCAAAACAGGGGGCCGTTAGTGTCTAAGGGCACAATTTCCTTCAAACAGCCTCACTCTGTCGATGAGCCTGTGAGCAAGATTTGATCATTTTAGAAATGAGATTACCCATACTCAGCCAGTACAGAAATCAGAATGCCAACAGATACATGTACTTCCCTCTCCCTTGAAAAAAAAAAAAGAGTAAAGAAAAAAAAGAGAAGGGAGGAAGGACAAAGGCAACATCTGGCGAATCATACTCTATCCTAGAACACAAATCCAATCCAATTGCTGGAGTAGTTGGTTACACCAAAAGGTGGTTGAAGCATCGGGGTATAGTTACTGAACAGTATGAGACCTCAGAAAATAAAAAGTCAAACAGCCTCAACACAGTCTCAGGCTATTCATGAACAAAAACCAAAAGAATCGAGTTCACAGGCCATTGACCTTTGCTAAATCCGCCTACCCTCCTTTGACAACCACCACCTGGTCTCAATACAACACAGTTAAGCCCTAGTGATCCTAGCTTGATGATTTATGCACATTAGCGGAGACAAGAGGTAATGGGTCTGCATATGAGGTAATGTTTTCACTTCCCGAAAAATGATTTTGGTAGGATCCCTTTGACGACAGATAATTGGAGGTTAGTTTCAAGATTACTCCTGTGGTTTTTATGACAAAAACTACTGACAAGGAATTTGATTGAAATTGATGCAGTCTTGAAGGAAAATTAAAGAATGTTTAAATTGAGACATCACAAGGGAGAAGCCTAGTGAGAATTTGATGCATTGGGATTAGCCTTCTCTTCCCTTAAAATCATGCCTCCTTCTATCTCTCTGTTTGCTTGAGGACAAGCAAATTCTTTAGTTTGGGGTATTTTGATGAGTGTGAAATATGCATAGTTTTAGGCATGATTTAAGATATAATTTGCCCTCAATTCGTCATGATTATATGCCTTTTATGTACTATTCCACCATATTCCTCCAAATTCTAACCCTTACTATATGATTAGTGATTTCAGGTGCATTCCAGCAATTTGGGATGATTTCATTGAAGAATTTGATGATATAGCCTCAGTCACAGCATGAGCCTGTTGCAGAACCCTTGAAACTGTTCTTGAGGCTGTTGTTCATTACAAACTCAATTAAAGGCCTGATTCCACCTGAAAATCACAAGATTTCCACTGAAGCGCATTATTCCCGCTCATTTACAGGTTGTCCCCATGACACCTCATTAAAAGCAGGGAAGGCAAAAACCAAACCAAAGAAGAGCCGCAATTAAGCCTTGCACAGCCTCAGTTCGTATGGCGACAGCCTCATGCTGTGCGACCTGCGGAACACAAATTTGCAGGAACAATATTAAATTGCACCACTTGCTCATCCCGCACATGGAGCCTGCAAAACACGACCTGAGTGCTTTGGAATAACTTTTGGCAGAGGAGAATAATAATCATAGTGCCCAGAAGGTGGCCAGAGGAATTACCCATTAAAAAACTCCAATATTCCCTCTGCCAAACCTGCAGCCCACTACCAACCCACCAATCGACTTGCTGCCCATCATGCCTATCCTGACACACACGTTGGAGGGCAGAGGAGCCAACTTGCCCAAACGCCCATGCTCTCCAGCAAGTGGTGTAACGCCCCGGATTTTCATAATTTAATTTTTCTCGGAATTTTCGAAATTTTTATTCCAATTTTTCCCTTGAGGAATTTCCGGTTTTCCGAGCAAGGAAATAAATTATTTTTACCTTGGTTATATGGAATTTAGTTGATGGTATGACGGGTTCGGCTTTCGTTGGAGTTTAATCGGGTTTCGGGGTTGAGAATTAAGTTTTGAGGTGGTTTCCCCGAAACTACGTCGTTTTGGAACTGTTCAAAAAAAAAAAAAGGTGCAGGTCAACGGGGCGGGTTGACCGCGCCAAGCTAAACGACACGACGTCGTTTTGGAGCTTGGGCGGGTCAAAACCCAAGTCGGCCACACCCTCCTCTCCTTCTTTTCTTTTCTCTTTTCACTTTGCTTTTTCTTTCTTTCTTCTTCATCTCTTCTACTCCAACCCGCCGCCCCCATCTTCTCTTCTTCCCCTCTTTTGTTTTCTCTGTCCCTCCTTTCTCTCTTCCTTCTCTTTCTCGTACTCTCTCTCTTTTTCCCTCACCCTCCTCTTCCTCTCCGGTCTTCGTCTCTCTTGTTATCCTCTCGCTTTCCCGTCGCCGGCCGTTCCGTTCCTCACCTTCAATCAGCGCGACGAGGAGTACGGGGGCGTGGACAGGAGCCGCCGCCATCGACCTCGCGTTGCCGGTAAGTTCCTGCTCCCTCTTCCTCGGTTCTCTCGGCTTGTTTGGTGTGTAGCTGACGGGTTGTGTTTTTGGAATGTGTATATGGGTGTTCCGTTGCGGGTTTTGGTGGTGGCCGGACGGGGGCGGATCTGTGGGGTGTTGTGGGTCTGTGATGTTGTGGATTTGTGTGGTTGTTGGTGTGTGGGGCGTGTTGTGCCGCCGGTAGTGTTTCTGTGTCGGTGTTGGTTGCGAGTTAGTCGGCCGTGAGGTGCTCGGGTTGTCGTGTGTGTTTTCCGGGCAGAGGGGTTCAAGGCTGTAGGTGAGGGCAGAGGACAACTCTCGGCAGATTTGCGAAATTCCGGTAAGGTTCCGATCCTCTTTTCGGTTTCGAATTTTTCTTTGGAATATGGGTCTGTTGAGATGTTTGGTTCGGTATTTGTTTGTTGTTCTGGATGTGATAGTGTTGTGGGGATTGTGTTGGACAGTTTGGGTGTTCCGGCGAGTTCACCGGAATCCGGCGAAGGCTCGGGAATTTTCCGGCGAGGCTCGGGAATTTTCCGGCGGAGGCTCGGGAATTTTTCGGCGAAGACTCGGGTGTTATTTCCGGCACTTAACGGTATACTTTAATGTGTAATTTGTATACATTAATGGCATGTACTTATATTCGGAATTGGGTTTTGTATTTAATTGTGTTTAGTGAAAACCGACGGGTAGAACCTTAGGCCGGTAAATACCGTCACGGTAGAACCTTAGGCCGGGATGGACTTGGACTCGGATGACCTTGAACCTTAAGTAACGGGCTTTGAGCCCAATTCTTTAATTAATTAATTAAGGACTTATGGAAGTGGGCTTTAGGCCCGGAAATTGTAATTGGGTTTAGATTGGACTTAGGCCGGGAATTCATAAACGATATAAAGAGTGGGCCATAGGCTCGGGGATTACTCTTGGACTTAGTTGGGCTTAAGCCCGGTGAACCTTAGGTCCCGTTACTCGGAGTTTGGTGAAGAGAACATTAAGTCGGGTTTAGACCCGGGAATTACATAGTCGACTAACTTGGGACGGGTTTTTACTCCGTTGAGCTTTACATCGGCATTCATGCATAGTTTTGTTTATTTCTTTAAAAACTGTTTTGTGATGTGTATAAGTGCCGGTATTCAGGCATGGGTGTTACCTCGGGAGCTGGAGGATCGGTTTTGGGAAAGGCTCCACAGGACAATCGTCGTTGAGGTGACTTTATATGTCTTTTTATGTTTGTTTGCATGAGCTCGTTGGAATGGTTTGTTGAGTTGCATGCTTGTTTGCTAACATGCTGTAATCTGTATTGTGTGCCTAAGTGTACTTTTTGCTTATAAGCTGGATGATTGGAATGTTATGGTTTATAACATGTGATGTGATTCTGGGTGTTTGATGTGATGTGTTGAGGGTCGAAGACCCGGTTATCTGTTTGAGATGTTTATCACACAACCCTGTTTAATCACAAATAATGGCACACATAGACTTATAATTTGTGGATAAAGACAATGTACAGTAGAAGTTAGGCTACTGTGTGCTGATGACCGGTTGTTTCGAGCGGGAAGTGATACCCCTCGGGTTTGCTTGCGGATTGGCAAGTGTTATGCAGAATTGCATGTGGGTCTGTGATGACCGGTTTCTACCTCCCGCCTTCTACCTCCCCCTTTCTACCTCCCTCTTTCTCTCTGTCTCTCTCCCTCTCTCTATGGTTATGATGGGCTTCGTGCCTGGTTGTATTTGGGCTTATGCCTGGTTGTCTCATGAGACGGGACCGAGCTCGACGCACACAGTAGGGGCCCTGAATAATTAATCATAATAAGAAAACTTATAACACAACAGATGAAGAATAATAAACTGTATGCTTGATTGTGTTGGCATGTTAGTACTGATTGTTGTATGTTGCATGCATGACTTGTTACTCCGCTTTCCTTTCGGACCTGATCTGCACACTCTCATAATTAGATATATATTGCTCACTGAGTAGGCGACTCACATAATCGCCAACGTTGTTTTTCAGACTTTAGATAGCGTGCAGTCACTTTCTTCTTTTCCCGGAGTACGGACGTGGACATCCCAGCAGGTAGCCGTGCTTGTTCTCCCGGATTGGATCCATAGAGTCGGCATGCATGTTGTTTTATTTCTATTACTTTTACTCCGTTTGACTTTTCCGCTGCATTGGATTTCTTTATTGGGATGTCTATTGATTTCGGATTACATTATCGGCGGGTAGCCGGGTTTATGTTTTGATGATGTTTCGGCAGGATGCCGGGTTGATTTGTGGCTTGTTAAGCCGGATTATTATGTTCATTTTGACACCTCGTTTTATTGAGGATTTTGGATACTGTTTTTGATATTGATTTTCGTGTCCCGGGTTTCAGGGGTATTTTGGTAATTTCCTTAAGTTTTGATATTTTATTGTTAAATTGGGACACGGGCGTTTCAAGTGGGGAGAAAGAAGAGAGAGGAGCTGCATCTACAAAAAGGGCAAAGAGAAGAAGAGAAAGCATCGGGGGGAATTCATCGGGAATTAACCCAGAAAATTGCAGAAGTTTGGGAACAGAGGCAAAAACACAGTTTGAAGGGGGCACACGATTCTGCAGCTTTTGCTGCAGAAATCGTGTTGCCCCTAGCTTCCAAGTTGTTCCTAACCCAATGCTTTTATTTGTTTCTACTGTTCTTGTATTTATGGGGATCAATTAAACAACCCCTCTTAGGCTGAAAGGGTGCAACATATCCCTGGTTTTATTGTAATAAATTGCTCTTTCCATGTTCTTAACCCGTTTTCTTGCTTTAGTTGTTGAGTTATTAATCCATGTTTAGGTTCTGGCCAAACCCTTGCATGAACTCAAGTAGCTAGGTGAAGGACCGAAAGGAGAAACCATAGTTACCAGAAAAACAACAACCAAACCTTAGTTTTTAACTCGTGACAGAATTAGAAACTAATTGAGGAATTAGCCTCAACACCAAATCTTCATCCCCCTTGAGTTTGACCTATGCGAAAGCACTTGGAAGATGAGAACTTTGGGAGGAACCTGTGAGTGAAAACAAATGGGTTCAGTATAGGTTGAGAGCGCCTGCAAGAACCAATCCTTACAATTGACCCTTTAGTCGGCCACAGCCTCAGACTGTCATAGTGTATGTTGCTGTCGACAGTGTCAAGCTGTGTCAAGCACAGCCTCAGTCTGTGACAGCATAGTCAAGAGATAACCACCTCCTAATTTGATTCTTGATTGATATTGGGTAGCATACTCTTATTTCAGTAGAAACCTGGTGAAGAACCGAAAGGAGAAGCCAGGAGTGCTAGACCTACAATAGTCAACCTTCACTCCTTAAGCATTCGAAAGAAGATAGGGAGAGACTGTGGGTACCAGCACCAATATTAAACTTCATCCTTAAGTGGACGTTTACTCTAGTGACAGGGGGTAGATGGAAGCTTAAGGAACTATCAATAAGATCGAAAGCCATTGATAGTACCTTAGGTTGGGAGCCCCGTCAAGACATCTCATTAGTCACAGCCTTATCACAGCGTCAGTCTGTGACTAAGGCTGTAGAGCAATTTAAAGCATAAAATCAAGGAATGTGAACCCCGGATGCCTAAGACTTCACTTTATCTGATCTCTTCCTATTTTAATTCTGCTGCTAGTTTTATTTCGTTGCTTAGTTTATATTTCAATTTACCCAAAATCCATTCTTATTGTTCATTTTCGAGCCTAATTTGTCTATTTGAAGGGTAACAGGATCAACCCAGTCCCTGTGGATACGACCTTGATAAAGTACTACAACAACCCTGTGCACTTGCAGGAAAGCACCGCATCAATAAGAAATCTTACTCATCTGCTCTCTCTCCTTAGATGTTCTAGGACATTGATTCTTTGAGAGAGATACGCCATGTGACATGGGCAAGAAACCTTTCTTGGAATCTTGCATGCTAAACCTCTTTAGCACCTTGTCAATATATGTACTTTGACTTAGCCCTAGAAGCCTTTTGGATCTATCTCTATAGATCTTTATACCTAGTACGTAGGCAGCTTCTCCCAAGTCCTTCATTGAGAAATTCTTTCCTAACCAAGTATTTACAGACTGTAGTGTCGGTATATCATTCCCAATGAGTAGAATGTCGTTAACATACAATAACAAGAAAATGATTGTGCTCCCACTAACCTTCTTGTAAACACATGGCTCATCTTCATTTTTAATGAAACCAAACTATTTGATTACTTCATCAAAATGAAGATTCCAACTCCTAGATGCTTGCTTAAATCCATAAATGGATCTTTGCAACTTGCATACCTTGTTAACATTTTCTGGAGTGACAAAACCTTCAGGTTTTATCAAGTACACATCCTCTAAAAGATTTTCATTAAGGAAAGCGGTTTTGACATCCATTTGCCATATCTCATAATCATGGTATGCTGCTATAGCCAATAGAATCCGGATGGATTTAACCATGGCAACTGGTGAGAAAGTTTCATCATAGTCAATACCATGAACCTGCTTGAAACCTTCCGCAACCAATCGCCCTTTAAAGGTAATCACATTACCATCCATGTCGGTCTTTTTCTTAAAAACCCACTTGCACCCAATAGGTTTTACCCCTTCAGGTGGATCAACCAAGGTCCATACATTGTTTTCATACATGGATTCCATCTCCGAATTCATGGCTTCTAGCCACTTCGTAGAGTCTGGACCCGTAATAGCCTGCTGATAGGAAGTGGGCTCATCCTCTTCTATGAGCATCACGTCTCCAGTGAGTCATAAGAAATCCATATTTCTTAGGCTCATGCCTAATCCTATCAGACCAACGTAGTCCATGTGTTACAGGCACAGGTTTTTCACCCACAACATCTTGTGGTTCCTGTCCTTGTTCCATCTCAGCCTCTATACCTCGAACTTCTTCGAGTTCTATTTTTCTCCCACCGATCTTTCTAGAAATGAATTCTCTCTCTAGAAAAATAGCAGTACGAGCAACAAACACTTTGTGCTCTGCGGGATTATAGAAATAATATCCTTTAGTTTCCTTATGATATCCAACAAAGAGGCACTTGACAGATTTAGGGCCGAGTTTATCTGATGCTTCTCGTCTCACGAAAACCTCATAACCCCAGATCCTCATAAAAGACAAATTGGGACGCTTCCCTGTCCATATCTCATATGGTGTCTTTTCAACCGATTTAGATGGAACACGGTTAAGTGTAAAGGCAGCACTTAATAATACATGTCCCCAAAATGAAGAAGGAAGGTCAGCTTGACTCATCATAGAACGAACCATTTCTAACAAAGTTCTATCCCTCCTTTTGGATACACTATTCCATTGAGGCGTACCCGGTGGAGTGAGCTATGATGCTATACCACACTCCTTTAGATGATCAAGAAATTCTCGGCCTAAGTATTCACCTCCTCGATCTGATCGAAGCATTTTAATGCTCTTGCCGAGTTGATTCTGTACTTCATTCTTGAATTCTTTGAACTTCTCAAAGGATTCTGACTTGTGTCTCATTAGATACACATAGCCATACCTACTGAAATCGTCAGTAAATGTAATGAAGTATTGAAATCCACCTCTAGCTTGTGTCGACATTGAAACACCCGTGTCCCAATTTTACAAATAAAATACTCAAATTAAGGAAAATACCAAAAACACCCCTGAAACCCGGGACACGAAATCCAATGTCAACAATATCCAAAATTCTCAATAAAAAGAGATGTCATAACAATCATAGACAATCTGGCTCAGCAAGCCTCAAATCAAACCCGGCATCCTGCCGATACAACATCAATAGTAAATCCCGGCAATCCGCCGATAAAATAATCCAAAATCAATAATGACATCTCAATAAAAATTCCAATGCAGCGGAAGAAAACAAACGGAGTAAAAATAAGGGAAACAAACAACATGCATGCCGACTCTATGGATCCAACCGGGAGATCAAGCACAGCTACCTGCTGAGATAACCACGTCCGTACTCTGGAAGGATGGAAAGTGACTGCACGCTATCTAAAGTCTGAAAAACAACGTTGGCGATTATGTGAGTCGCCTACTCAGTGAGCAATATATATCTAATTATGAAGGTGTGCAGATCAAGTCCGAAAGGAAAGAAGAGCAACAGACTAGCATGCAAACATACAACAATCAGTACTAACATGCCAATATAATCAAGCATTCAGTTTATTATTCTCCATCTGTTGTGTGTTAAGTTTTCTTATTATGATTAATTATTCAGGGCCCCTACTGTGTGCGTCGAGCTCGGTCCCGTCTCATGAGACAACCAGGCATAAGCCCAAATACAACCAGGCACGAAGCCCAACATAACCATAGAGAGAGAGAGAGAGACAGAGAGAAAGAGGGAGGTAGAAAGGGGGAGGTAGAACCGGTCATAACAGACCCATATGCAAATCCGCATAACACTTGCTAATCTGCAAGCAAACCCGAGGGGTATCACTTCCCGCTCGAAACAACCGGTCATCAGCACACAGTAGCCTAACTTCTACTGTACATTATTCTTATTCACAAATTATGAGTTCATGTGCCAAGAGATTGTGATTTAACAGGGTTGTGTGATAAAACAGCTTAAACAGATCACCAGGTCTCCGACCCACAACACATCACACAAACACCCAAAATCACACATGTTATAATCCATAACAAATCCAACATCCAGCTCTTAAGCAAATAATACACTTAGGCACACAATACAGATTACAGCATGTTAGCAACAAGCATGCAACTCAAACAAACCAATCCAACGAGCTCATGCAAACAAACATAAAAAGACATATAAAGTCACCTCAACGACGATTGTCCTGTGGAGCCTTTCCCAAAACAGATCCTCCAGCTCCCGTGGTATTACCCGTGCCTGAATACCGGCACACACAACCAATCACAAACAACAACAATAAAGACGTGCATGCATGTAACTATAATGCTCAACTGAGTTACACCCGTCCCTAGTTAGCCAATTATATAATTCCCGGGTCTAAACCCGACTTAATGTTCTCTCACCAAAACTCCGACTATCGGGACCTAAGGTTTACCGGCTTACGTCCAACTAAGTCCAATAAGTAGTTCCCGGGCCTATGGCCCACTCATTATGTCGTTTATGAATTCCCGGCCTAAAATCCAATCTAAGCCCAATTACAATTCCCGGGCCTAAAGCCCACTTTCTTAAGTCCTTATTAAGCCAAGCATAGGATTGGGCTTAAAGCCCGTTTCTTAAGTCCAAGGTTAATCTGATCCCAAAGATTCCCGGCCTAAGGTTCTACCCGTGTCGGTAATTACCGGCCTCATACCACTCACCCTCTCGGTTTCCACTAAACTCAATTTAAGTACATAACCCAATTCCGAATATAGTACATGCCATGAATGAATACAAATTACACATTAAAGTATACCGTTAAGTGCCGGAAATAACACCCGAGTCTTCGCCGGAAAAATTCCCGAGCCTTCGCCGGAAAATTCCCGAGCCTCGCCGGATTCCGGTGAACTCGCCGGAAACACCCAAAAACCACCAAATCGACCCCAACAAATCTGCCAACACACATCAACCATCCATTCAACAATCAAGCAACACAAATCTAGACAAAAGAAATAAGAAGAGTCGCATTCCTTACCCCGGAAACTACTGCCAGAACCGAATCAACTCCTCTGCCAGCAGAACACACCCACGCACCCGAGCCCTTCACTGCCCGTCACACAACCAACCTGCCGGAACCGACCACCATCACCGGCAAGCTGAAAACCCGACACGCAGCAACACCGGCCACCAAAACGTACCACCCCGAACACACACGCGCCGCCAGCAACACAAACCAACACAAAGAAGAACAAAAGCAATCAACCACAAAACTACCCCGATTCGTCACCACTACCAAAAACAAAACCAAACAAAATTAATTTGAAGAGAAGGCGGCTGTAGGCGCTTACCGGATTCAACCCCTCGCTGCCGTCACCGGTCTGGCCTCGGGCTCACCACGGCGCCGCTCGGAGTCTCAACCACCAGCGCGTCTCACGAAGAGGACGAGGACTCCACACGCAGGTGGCCTCGTCGAGCTCGCACAAGACCGCCCTCGCCTCGACCTCCTCTGCAACCTGTGATGGTGGCGGCGGCGATTTGAAAGGAAGGGAGATGCGGGAGAGAGGGAGAGAAGGAAGAGAGGAAAAGAAGAGAGGAGGGAAGAAGAAGAGAGGAAAAAACGAGAGGGAGGAGGGAAGAGAAGAACGAAGGAGGAAGAAAAGAAGGGAAAGGGGTAGGCGGCGGCGGGTTTGGAGGAAAAGAGTGGAAGAAAAAAAAAATGAAGAAAAGAAAAGAGGAAGCAGGGTTTTAGGGCTTGACCCGCTAGCCCGAACGACGCGTCGTTCGGCTGGGCACGGTCAACCCACCCTGTTCACTCGTTCGGCTGGGCGCGGTCAACCCACCCTGTTGACTCGTTTTTTTTTCTTTTAGTCTCCAAAACGACGTAGTTTCGGGGAAAACTACTTCAAGGTTTAACTCTCAACCCCGAAACCCGATTAAACTCCAACGAAAGCCGAACCCGTCGTACCATCGACTTAATTCCCTAATAACCAAGGTAAAATAATTTATTTCTTTGTCCAAAAATCCGAAAATTCCTCAAGGGTAAGATTGGAATAAAAATTCTGAAAATTCCGAGAAAAATCAAATTCTGAAAATTCGGGGCGTTACAGACATCGGTCCACATACATCACTATGTATAAAACCTAACAAGTCCGAAGCTCTTTCACCTTTACCGGTAAAAGGAGCCTTCTTCATCTTGCCTAACAAACATGACTCACATGTCTCAAATGATTCAAAATCAAAAGAGTCTAAAAGTCCATCTTTATGGAGTTTATATATACGAGTCTCGTTTATATGGCCCAATCGACAATGCCAAAGATAGGTTTCATTAGAAACGTTCATTCTAACCTTCTTCGTATTAACGTTATAGATTGCGGTTTCTAGGTTAAGAACATACAAACCATTGCTTAAATACGCACCAACATAATAAACATCATTGAAATAAATAGAACAACAATTGTCCTTTATTACAAATGAAAAACCTTTCTTGTCCAGACAAGAGACAGAAATCAAATTCCTGTTTATAGTAGGTACATAATAGCAATCAGCAAGTTCCAAAACCAAACCACTCGGTAAAGATAGATGGTAAGTCCCTACGGCTAATGCAGCAACTCTTGCTCCATTTCCAACGCGCAGGTCTTTCTCTCCCTTTGCTAATCTCCTACTCTTTCTCAGTTCCTGCACATTTACACAATGTGAGAACCACATCCAGCATCTAATACCCATGATGCAGAGATAGAGATATTAGCTTCTATAACAAAAATACCTGAAGTGGTAGTCTTACTTCCCTTCTGTTTCTTCACCTCTTCAAGGTAAACAGGGCAGTTACGTTTCCAATGGCCAAGTTTGTTGCAGTGGAAACATTGTCTTTCCTTTGCAATACCAACTTTGGGTTTCAGCACATGGGAATAAGAAGATGCACATGCACCAAACTTTTTGGCATATTTCCTCTTCTTGTAAAACTTGGCTTTACCCTTTCCTTTGCCTTTTCCAACCATTAAAATGTTGTTGGATTTGTTTACCTTCATTTGTTGCTCAACTGTTCCTAACATGTTAAGCAACTCAGACAAGGATTTGTCAAGATGATTCATATTGAAATTCATGACAAATTGGCTATAACTATCCGGCAACGATTGCAGGACTAGATCAACAGCCAACTCCTTTTGCAAAGGAAAACCTAGACCCTCAAGGCTCTCAATGTATCTAATAATTTTGAGCACATAAGGTCTCACCAGTGATGACTCAGCCATCTTGCATTGGAACAATGCCTTAGAGGTCTCATACCTCTCATGCCTTGCTTGCTCTTCAAAAAGCATTTTCAGGTGTTCGATCATATCGAAAGCACTCAAGTTCTCATGTTGCTTCTTAAGCTCAGAGTCCATGTTAACAAGCATAAGACATGCAACATCCAATGCATCATCAACATGCTTCTTGTAAGCATCTCTTTCCGCCCTAGGAGCATTAGGCGTCGGTTCATTTAGAACGGGCCCTTCAATGACATACAACTTCTTTTCTTGTTTAAGGACTATCCTCAAATTACGATGCCACTTTAGGAAATTATTCCCATTCAGCTTTTCCTTCTCAAGGACCGATCGCAGAGATTGTGTACTAGTGTTTTGTGCCATGATAACTCTACAACATTGATCAACTTACACAAATAAGAGTCATGTATTCATAAAATCACTTAATAAGGAATTTTATTAAATGATGCTCCTACTAAATAAATCAAGATAATTATTAGTAGGGCAAGATCCATATTTCACTACAAGATAAGTCAGCTTTGGCTGATCACTTATATCATAGTTATTTAGGTAGACAACTCTTGTCAATTACATCTCATGTAACTCTTGGATAGTTGAGTGAACAACGCTTGTTCTTGTCTATCTCATAGACTTAGCTCAACTCCTTGCCTCTAAGTCCTCAATCCTATTGAGATGACCTAGTTAAGTTCAACCCATAACAAGCAATTCGGATATTACAATTATCCCGTCGCACCTTGCTAGGATAAATATTGGCACCTTGCTTTGGCAAAACCTACCAAGTATTGATCTAAGCAATGATGAGTGCTTATCATGGAAGGCAACACAAGAGGAACTTAATATTTACATCAACATATTATTCCTATGCATCATATGCATGTTCTTGATAAATCATATATTGATGTTTTGTAAAATTGGAAACCAAAAATACATAAGAACATCGATGTCGTGAGAATCTGATTCTCCCAACTACTTGGCAGTGTTCAAGAACATCTATGTTTAACTTTTGAACATCGATGTTTAACTTGTGATTGAAGACTGACTAGCTCCTCATTCTAGGAAATTTCTTGTGGTGAATAGTGCCCGTACAAAAAATGTATTGAACTGATTCGATAATTCCCAGGAAAGATGGCGTAGCCGATCTCCTAAGACAGAATTATCATTCCAAGATAAATCCCCAAGAAAGACTGGAGGAACAAAAGTTCACTTAAAACCCAGCCTCCTAGACTGGACTCACTTGCACAGTATATTAATTCACAACCTTGCACCTGACAAAGGACGACAATCGTACTTGAACGACAATCGATCTATACGAAAACCAACAATCGATTTTCCTTGTCGAACTCATTCGACTTATTGCCAAAAAACACCTTGATTGATATCACATACCAATCAAGTACTTGTTGTCAAACACTTTTGACAAAAACAAACCTCAACATATATCACACATACAAAAACGAATATCATGAACATGCTATATCACATACAACATATCATATATATCAATATGAGCATATCATACATATGCACAACAAATTCGGTTTAGCGTTTCACAAGAGGCTCCGCTACCACTGTTAGTAACCGGGCATGCAAACTTGACAATCAAAATGCAGCGGAAAGACCCGGTACTCATGGAGGATCCAAGTGAAGCTAACTAAACCGAAAAACAATTTTTTGTACCTTGCTTGGTTGAGATCTTTCACCCAACTGTAGTGTAGAATCAGCAAGAACCCGACAAGAAATCCGGCTCCTCTACGGTATCCACACGAACCGTTGATGACTGCTAGCAACCGTCTCACGATCACAGCCCGAGCACTCCCGAACCGCAGTGCTAGCTGCAGAATTTTCGAGAGCTAGAAACTAGTGTTTATATGTGCTTCTTTCTTTCTCAAAGAATGAAGTGTGTAATCTAAATTGTGTGTGAATGTTGTGTGTGTTGATAATCTGATTATCAAGCCCTATTTATACACACAATTAATGCATAGATTAATGAGACAATGGCCAACATCATCATGCATTAACCATCATGATTATACTTTAAGCCTAATCATGTCTCCACTATGTCTTAATGCTCCACTAAGCATTAATGGATGCTCCACTAAGCATTAATGGGAATACACATCATATGGCATTAATTTTGGTTCAATAATTCTGATAATTAGTGAAACAAATCAGCCCAAAACGACCCGGTCCAACCATGGTCCAACCAAGGTTCAACTATGGTCCATCTACCTGGTCCAACCATGGTTCAACTACCAGCTCGAATCAACAGTTCTAAGTGTGTGACCCTGTAGGCACTTGTAACGTTTGGCAATAATTGTAAATTCTCATTTTACAATTGAAAACAATGAGCGGTGTCTAGCAACACATCACTGCTATCCAAACAACAAGAACAATACTGATTCATTATGCCTCGGAAACATGTCATCGTCCTTTCGTCCCATTATCAAGATTAAACTTGAGACATGGAATAACGTCAATCTCGTATATGTTTAATCTTAGTTTCTTGATCCCCGAGTTAACTGTGTAAAACGGATACTCATGATATCTTCATATCACATAATCCGAGCGTGGCCACGCATTTAGCAGTTCAACTCTATCAAGAGGCCCATCTGATAATATACCCGTTATATGGGTTGGATGAATCCCATCTTGATCGATCAAAACCCACTACACATTACGTCATATATCCAATGATTACCCTTACGTCTACTCACTTACGAGTGACTAGGAATAATATCAAAGTATACGACTCATATGTTGGGAACCTTGATGATCTCAGGTCTAAGGACAATACATATAAGAACCACTTATGACAATCATATAATGTTCCATGTAGTGTTCTTATGTTGGGTCAGTCCAGACCACAAGTTCTCTAACTTGTACCCGTATGTAGAATTCATATCTCATATAATTCTCAACATACGCTAGTCTTAATTTATTTTTACAACCCATCCATAATAATAATCGACTAGGGACATTTAAGAATATAAAATATTCTAGGGTTATAAATATGTGCAAGCGTTTTACATGACTATGTACAATCATCCAATGATTAGCTTTTGGGCATATTACACTAACACTTTATCCCAAGAGAACCACCAGACCTTCCAAGACTACCAAACTCCACACCCTTAGAATCGGAAATAATTGATATGAATGTGGATATGCTGGAGCAAAATCACTCCAATGTTGTGAACCAATTACCAATTGAGCCAAGGTTTTTGCAAGGGGAGCCCTCGGGTCCCTCCTATACCTGATAGCATTGAAGGTGTATTTACTTCCCAAATATCCAAAGTTTATGATTTCTGTCATCACGTGGAACTGCCAGGGAGCTGGCAAGAATAACATTACCAGAAATTTCAGGAAGATTGTGCAGAGTCACAAGCCAGATGTTGTGGTTGTGGTTGAACCGAGAATCTATGGATTGAAAGCTACTAGAGTTATTAGAAGGCTGAATTTTCAGAATTCCCATCGGGGGGAAGCAAGAGGTTTTGCTAGGCGAATTTGGGTATTGTGGAATGAGACAGAGTCACTTTACAACCCTTGTATAGTCATACACAATTTATCCATTGCAGGGTGACCAAGAGATCTGAATCTTTCCTATTTTCGGCAATTTATGCTTGTCCACAGGATGGGTGGAAAAAATTTCTGTGGAAGAATCTTGAAACTATAGCCATGAACTTAAGTGAACCTTGGCTACTAGGAGCTGATTTTAATGCTATCTTAGCAGGACACGAGAGGAGAATGGTGCTGGTCGTCATGGGCTAGCAAATAAAGCCTTCCAAGAATGTGTCTCCAAATGCAGTCTCATTGATCTTGGCTTTGTCGGCAATAAGTTTACTTGGAAGAGAGGGATATGTTAGTGTAATATGCCCAAAAGCCAATCAATGGATGTTTATTTGTAATCATGTATACACATTAAGGCTATTCTAATAAATATCGTTTAGGAGATAAACGCTTGCACATATTTATAACCCTAGAATATTTATATATTCTTAAATGTCCCTAGTCAATTATTATTATGGATGGGTTGTAATAATAAATTAAGACTAGCGTATGTTGAGAATTATATGTGATATGAATTCTACATACGAGAACAAGTTAGAGAACTTATGGACTCGACCGACCACATAAGAATGCTACATGGAACGTTATGTGATTGTCATTAGCGGTTCTTATATGTATTGTCCTTAGACGTGTGATCATCAAGGTTCCCAACACATGAGTCGTATACTTTGATATTACTCTTGGCTATTTCGTAAATGAGTAGACTTAGTGTAATCATTAGGTATATGATAAATGTGTAGTGGGTTTTGTATGATCCAGAGGTGATTCGTCCAACCCATATAACGGGTATATTATTGGTTGGTTTCTTGATAGAGTTGAACTGTAAATGCACGGCCGTGCTCGGATTATGATATGGAGATATCATTAGTATCCGTTTTACACAGTTAGCTCGAGGATCAAAAACCCGAGATTACACATATGCGAGATTGACATATTCCATGTCTCGTGTTAATCTTGATAATGGGACGAAGGGACAATGACATGCTTACGAGGCATATTGAATCAGTACTGATCTTGTCGTTCTGATAGCAATGATGTATTGCTAGACGCCGCTCTTTGCTTATAATTGTTAATGAGTTTACAATTATTGCCTGACGTTACAAGTGCCTACAAGGTCACACACTTAGAGCTGTTGATTCGAGCAGGTGGTTGAACCGTGGTTGGACCATGGTTCGACCAGGTGTGGTTGGATCATTGTTGGACCGTGGTTGGACCAGGGTTGTTTTGGGCTGGTTTGGTTCACTAAATGTCTGATTTATTGAACCATAATTAGTGCCATGTGATGTGTAATCCCACCAAGAGTTAGTAGAGACATGATTAGCTAAAAGCTAATCATGTTGGCCAAAGGTGTTGGCCACTTTGTCCCTTGTTTTTGTGAGTGAGATTTGATTAAGCATAATCTGATTATGCTTTGGGTATTCATCATTTTGAGTCTGAAAATTTTCATAGTATTGAGCCTTGAGAGAGTCTTGAGAGTTCTTGTGAGTTTCAAACCATACACACCTTCTTTGAGAAAGAAGAAAATACCACAAACTCTAGCTTCCGAAACTTGCTGCTAGCACATTATTTCGGGGGTGCTCGGGTTGGTAATCATGTGACGATTCCAACTAGTTATCACGGTTCGTGTGGATACCGTAGTGGGGCGGGATTTCTGCCTGGCTCTTGCTGATTCGTCCCTACAGTTGGGTGAAAGACCTCAACCGATTCAGGTACGTTAAAATTGTTCTTCGGTTTAGCTATCCTTCACTTGGATCCTCCATGTATATCCGGTTTTTTCGCTGCATATGTTATTGCATTTGATTGTCAATTTGCATGCCCGGAAGCTTACAGTGGTAGCAGAGCCTCTTGTGAAGTTCTAAACCGAATTATGTGTTCATATGTTATATGTGATATAGTATGAACATGCTAGTATATGTGATATGCTGAATTCATTTTGTATATGTGATGTGCTAATTGAGTTATTGAACATGTTGATGTTGTGTTTATGTTAAAAAGGTTTTTACAACAAGCACTTGATTGGTATGAGATATCAATCAAGATATTCATGGCAGTAAGTCGAAGAGTTCGACTAAGAAAAATCTAGTGTCGGTTTGTGTATAGAACGATTGTCGTTCTAGTACAGCTAGGCCATAACATCGATGTTGGTGAGACAAACATCGATGTTAGCATGAAGTTTTGCCTTGGCCGAACCTTCAAAACATCGATGTTGTATGACAAACATCGATGTTCTCATGTAGAACTCTCAAAAAACATCGATGTTAAGAGTTAAACATCGATGTTATTTGAGCTCGGCCAAATTGGTTTGAAGTTCCAGAACTCACATAACATCGATGTTCAAGGTTCCAACATCGATGTTCTTGAGTTTCAGAAGTTCAAACATCGATGTTTCAGTTCAACATCGATGTTAAAATGCTACTGCCAAAATTATGAACTTTCAGAATTCTCAAAACATCGATGTTTAAGAGTTAAACACCGATGTTCTTGAGCTACTGCCAAACAGTTTGGAGTTCAAGTTACTCAAAACATCGATGTTCTTGAGCCTCGGCCAAATAGTTGGGAGAATCAGATTCTCAAAACATCGATGTTCAAGTTTAAACATCGATGTTCACTTGTAATTTTGGTTTCCAAATTTACAAACATCAATATATGATTCATCAAGAACATGCATGTAATGTATTGGAATAATATGTTGATGAAAATATTAAGTTCTTCTTGTGTTGATGTTCTTGAGCCTCGGCCAAATAGTTGGGAGAATCAGATTCTCAAAACATCGATGTTCAAGTTTAAACATCGATGTTCACTTGTAATTTTGGTTTCCAAATTTACAAACATCAATATATGATTCATCAAGAACATGCATGTAATGTATTGGAATAATATGTTGATGAAAATATTAAGTTCTTCTTGTGTTGCCTTCCATAATAAGCACTCATCATTGCTTAGATCAACACTTGGTAGGTTTTGCCAAAGCAAGGTGCCAATGTTTATCCTAGCAAGGTGCGACGCGATAATTGTAATATCGGAACTGCTTATTATGGTGTTGAACTTAACTAGGTCATCTTAATAGGATTAAGGACTTAGTGGCAAGGAGTTGAGCTAAGTCTACGAGATAGACAAGAACAAGTGTTGTTCACTCAACTATCCAAGAGTTACATGAGATGTAATTGACAAGAGTTGTCTACCTAAATAACTATGAATTAAGCGATCAACCAAAGCTGACTTGTCTAGTAGTGAAATATGGATCTTGGCCTACTTATATGATTGTCTTGATTTATATAGTAGGAGCATCAGTTAATAGAATTCCTTGTTAATTGATTTTGTATGCATGACTCTTATTTGTGTGAGTTGATCATTGTTGTAGAATTTCCATGGCACAAAACACTAGCACAACGTCACTGTGATCTGTCCTTGAGAAGGAAAAGTTGAATGGGAATAACTTCATAAAATGGTATCGCAACTTGAGGATAGTCCTCAAACAAGAAAAGAAGTTGTATGTCCTTGAAGGGCAAGTTCCAAATGAACCGGCGCCTAATGTTTCTAGGGGGGAAAGAGATGCTTACAAGAAGCATGTTGATGATGCATTGGATGTTTCATGCCTTATGCTTGTTAACATGGACTCTGAGCTTCAGAAGCAACATGAGACCTTGGGTGCGTCCGATATGTTCGAACATCTGAAAATGCTTTTTCAAGAGCAAGCAAGGCATGAGAGGTATGAGACCTCTAAGGCATTGTTCCAATGCAAGATGGCTGAGTCATCACCGGTGAGACCTCATGTGCTCAAAATGATTGGATATATTGAGAGCCTTGAGGGTCTAGGTTTTCCTTTGCAAAAGGAGTTGGCTGTTGTTCTAGTCCTGCAATCGTTGCCGGATAGTTACAGCCAATTTGTCATGAATTTCAATATGAATCATCTTGACAAATCTTTGTCTGAGTTGCTTATTATGTTAGGAACAGTTGAGCAACAAATGAAGGCAAACAAATCCAACAACATTTTGATGGTTGGAAAAGTCAAAGGAAAGGGTAAAGCCAAGTTTTACAAGAAGAAGAAATGTGCCAACAAGTTTGGTGCATGTGCATCTTCTTGTTCCCATGTGCTGAAACCCAAAGGTGGTATTGCAAAGGAAGGACAAAGTTTCCATTGCAACAAACCTGGCCATTGGAAACGCAACTGCCCTGTTTACCTTGAAGAGGTGAAGAAACAGAAGGGAAGTAAGACTTCCACTTCAGGTATTTTTGTTATAGAAGCTAATATCTCTATCTCTGCATCATGGGTATTAGATACCGGATGTGGTTCTCACATTTGTGTAAATGTGCAGGAACTGAGAAAGAGTAGGAGATTGGCAAAGGGTGAGATAGACCTGCGCGTGGAAATTGGAGCAAGAGTTGTTGCGTTAGCCGTAGGAACTTACTATCTTACCTTACCGAGTGGTTTGGTTTTAGAACTATACGATTGTTATTATGTACCGACCATAAGCAGGAATTTGATTTCTAAGTCTTTTTTTGACAAGAAAGGTTTTTCTTTTGTAATAAAGAACAAATGTTGTTCTATTTATTTCAATAATGTTTACTATGGTGGTGCGTATTTAAGCAATGGTTTGTATGTTCTTAACCTAGAAACCGCAATCTATAACGTTAATACGAAGAAGGTTAGAATGAACGATTCTAATGAAACCTATCTTTGGCATTGTCGATTGGGCCATATAAATGAGACTCGTATATCTAAACTCCATAAAGATGGACTTTTAGACTCATTTGATTTTGAATCATTTGAGACATGTGAGTCATGTTTGTTAGGCAAGATGACGAAGGCTCCTTTTACCGGTAAAGGTGAAAGAGCTTCGTACTTGTTAGGTCTTATACATAGTGATGTATGTGGACCAATGTCGACATAAGCTAGAGGTGGATTCCAGCACTTCAATACATTTACTGACGTTTTCAGTAGGTATGGCTATGTGTATCTAATGAGACACAAGTCAGAATCCTTTGAAAAGTTTAAAGAATTCAAGAATGAAGTACAGAATCAACTCGGCAAGAGCATTAAAATGCTTCGATCAGATCGAGGAGGTGAATACTTAGGCTGAGAATTTCTTGATCGTCTAAAGGAGTGTGTTATAGTATCAGAGCTCACACCACTGGGTACGCCTCAATGGAATGGTGTATCCGAAAGGAGGAATAGAACCTTGTTAGACATGGTTCGTTCAATGAAGAGTCAAGCTGACCTTCGTTCTTTATTTTGGGGACATGCAATATTGATTGCTGCATTTACACTTAACCGTGTTCCATCTAAATCCGTCGAAAAGACACCATATGAGATATGGACTGGGAGGCGTCCCAATTTGTCTTTTATGAGAATTTGGGGTTGTGAGGCCTACGTGAGACGTGAAGCATCAGATAAACTCGGCCCTAAATCCGAAAAATGCCTCTTTGTAGGATACCCTAAGGAAACTAAAGGGTATTATTTCTACAATCTCACCGAGCACAAATTGTTTGTTGCTCAGACTGTTATTTTTCTAGAAAGAGAATTTATTTCTAGAAGAATCAGTGGGAGGAAAATAGAACTCGAAGAAGTTCGAGATATTGAGGCTGAGATGGAATAAGGACAGGAACCACGAGATGTTGTGGATGAGAATCCTGTGCCTGTAACACATGGACCGCGTAGGTCGGTTAGGACTCGGTATGAGCCTGCGAGATATGGATTTCTTATCACTCACACTAGGGACGTGATGCTCATAGAAGAGGATGAGCCCACTTCCTATCAGCAGGCCATCACGGGTCCGGACTCTAAGGAGTGGCTGGAAGCCATGAATTCGGAAACGGAATCCATGTATCTAAACAAGGTATGGACCTTGGTTGATCCACCTGAAGGGGTAAAACCCCTAGGGTGCTAGTGGGTCTTTAAGAAAAAGACCGACATGGATGGTAATGTGATTACCTATAAAGGGCGATTGGTTGCGAAAGGTTTCAAGCAAGTTCATGGTATTGACTATGATGAAACTTTCTTGCCAGTTGCCATGGTTAAATCCATCCGGATTCTATTGGCTATAGCGGCATACTATGATTATGAGCTATGGAAAATGGATGTCAAAACCGCTTTCCTTAATGAAAATCTTTTAGAGGATGTGTACATGACACAACCTGAAGGTTTTGTCGATCCAGAGAATGCCAATATGGTATGCAAGTTGAAGAGATCCATTTATGGAATGAAGCAAGCTTCTAGGAATTGGAATCTTCGTTTTAATGAAGTGATCAAAGAGTTTGGTTTCATTAAGAACGAAGACGAACCATGTGTTTGCAAGAAGGTTAGTGGGAGCATTATTGTTTTCTTGTTGTTGTATGTTGACGACATCGTACTCATTAGGAATGACATTCCGACACTACAGTCTGTAAAGGCTTGGTTAGGGAAGAATTTCTGAATGAAGGACTTAGGAGAAGCAGCCTATGTGTTAGGCATAAAGATCTATAGAGATAGATCCAAAAGGCTTCTCTAGCTAAGTCAGAGTACATATATTGACAAGGTGCTAAAGAGGTTTAGCATGCTAAATTCCAAGAAAGGATTCTTGCCCTTGACACATGGCGTAGCTCTCTCAAAGAATCATTGTCCTAGTACGACTAAGGAGAGAGAGCGGATGAGTAAGATTCCTTATACTTCTGCAATAGGATCTATCATGTATGCCATGCTATGTACTCGACCGGATGTCGCTTATGCTTTGAGTGTCACAAGCAGATATCATGCTGATCCCGGTGAGAGTCACCAGACAGCGGTTAAGAACATCCTTAAGTACTTGAGAAGGACTAAGGATGCATTCCTGGTTTACGGAAGCGTGGATGAGCTTTTTGTAAAGGGCTACACAGATGCTAGCTTCCAAACCGATAGGGATGATTTTAAATCGCAGTCAGGTTATGTGTTTTGTCTTGGAGGTGGTGCTGTATGTTGGAAGAGTTCAAAGCAAGAGACAGTTGCCAATTCTACAACCGAGGCTGAGTACATTGCTGCCTCAGATGCGGCGAAAGAGGCTGTTTGGATCAAGAAGTTCGTAACTGAACTTGGGGTAGTTCCGAGCTTTGAGTGTCCGATTGAGCTCTATTGTGATAACAATGGGACAATCGCACAGGATCATGAACCTAAATACCACCAAAGACCCAAACATATTCTTCGACGCTATCATCTTATTAGAGAGATCATGGATAGAGGTGATGTCAGACTATGCAGAGTTCTATCTGAGAACAATGTAGCAGAACCGTTGACTAAGCCGCTCACACAGCAGAAGCACGATAGTCATGCTGCATCCATTGGCATTAGATACATGTATGATTGGCTTCAGTGCAAGTGGGAGATTGTTAGTGTAATATGCCCAAAAGCCAATCAATGGATGTTTATTTGTAATCATGTATAGACATTAAGGTTATTCCAATAAATATTGTTTATGACATAAACGCTTGCACATATTTATAACCCTAGAATATTTATATATTCTTAAATGTCCCTAGTCGATTATTATTGTGGATGGGTTGTAATAATAAATTAAGACTAGCGTATGTTGAGAATTATATGTGATATGAATTCTACATACGGGTACACGTTAGAGAATTTGTGGACTGGACCGACCCACATAAGAACGCTACATGGAACGTTATAAGATTGTCATTAGCGGTTCTTATATGTATTGTCCTCAGACTTGTGATCATCAAGGTTCCCAACATATGAGTCGTATACTTTGATATTACTCTGGCTATTTCGTAAATGAGTAGACTTAGTGTAATCATTGGGTATATGATAAATGTGTAGTGGGTTTTGTATGATCCAGAGGTGATTCGTCCAACCCATATAACGGGTATATTATTGGTTGGTTTCTTGATAGAGTTGAAATGTGAATGCACGGCCGTGCTCGGATTATGATATGAAGATATCATTAGTATCCGTTTTACACAGTTAGCTCGAGGATCAAGAAACCGAGATTAAACATATGCGAGATTGACATATTCCATGTCTCGTGTTTAATCTTGACAATGGGATGAAGGGACGATGACATGCTTACGAGGCATATTGAATCAGTACTGATCTTGTCGTTCGGGTAGCAATGGTGTGTTGCTAGACGCCGCTCTTTGCTTATAATTGTAAATGAGTTTACCATTATTGTCGAACGTTACAAGTGCCTACAGGGTCACACACTTAGAGCCGTTGATTCAAGCAGGTGCTTGAACCGTGGTTGGACCATGGTTCGACCAGGTGTGGTTGGACCATGGATGGACTGTGGTGGGACTGTGGTTGGACCAGGGTCGTTTTGGGGTGGCTTGGTTCCCTAAATGTCTGATTTATTAAACCATAATTAGTGACATGTGATGTGTAATCCCACCAAGAGTTAGTGGAGACATGATTAGCTAATGTTGGCCACTTTGTCCCTTGCTTTTGTGAGTGGGATTTGATTAAGCATAATCTGATTGTGCTTTGGGTATTTATCACTTTGAGTCTGAAAATTTTCAGAGTATTGAGCCTTGAGAGAGTCTTGAGAGTTGTTGTGAGTTTCAAACCGTACACACCTTCTTTGAGAAAGAAGAAAATACCACAAACTCTAGCTTCCGAAACCTGCTGCTAGCACATCAGTTCGGGGGTGCTCGGGTTGGTAATCGTGTGACGGTTCCAACTAGTTATCACGGTTCGTGTGGATACTGTAGAGGGGTGGGATTTCTGACCGGCTCTTGCTGATTCGTCCTTACAGTTGGGTGAAAGACCTCAACCGATTCAGGTACGTTAAAATTGTTATTCGGTTTAGCTATCCTTCACTTGAATCCTCCATGTATATCCGGTTTTTCCGCTGCATATGTTATTGCATTTGATTGTCAATTTGCATGCCCGGATACTTAGAGGATATACCACGCCCGCCTTGACAGGTTCTTGTGCAATGGAACATGGCGACTGAAGTACCCAGAGGCAACAGTAAGGAACCATCCTAGAGTGGGATCTGACCATTGCCCCTTGCTTCTAATGAATGAATGCACTCCTCCCTCAAGGGCCACAAGACCTTTTAGATTCCAAGCTGCATGGCTTGCTCACCCAAAGTTTGAAGAATTTGTGAAGCAAGCATGGAATATGGACAAGAATATGGTTGATGCATCTACAGAATTTTGTGCCAAGGTCCAAGACTGGAACCGCCAGGTTTTTGGTAACATACATTGGAAAAAGAAGCGACTGCTAGCAAGAATAGCTGGAATTCAGAGGTTCTTAGAAAATAAACCATCCCCTTAACTTTCTAAGTTGGAGGCTGAATTGCGAATGGAACTGGATAGCATCCTCATTCAAGAGAAAATCTTTTGGGCAAAGAAAGCCAGTTGTAAATGGATTCAAGATGGGGACAGAAACACAACATTCTTCCATGCTACCGCAATAATCAGAAGGAAGCAGAACAGGTTTGAAGCATTAAAAAATGAGCATGGCGAGTGGGTCTTTGATGCAGAGGAGCTGAAATGCATTGCGGTATATTACTTATAAAAAAATTGTTTAAAGAGGAAGGCCTCTGCTAACATCTTTCCCCTTCCCAACTATTTCCCTCCTCTTAAATAGCATTTAGTGGAGGCTCTGATTCGGCCAGTGGAAGAAAATGAAGTGAAAAATTGCATCATGTAGATGGGTCCATTGAAGGCGTCGGGTCCCGATGGATTACATGCCTTATTTTTTCAAACTCAATGGCAGCTTCTGATGCCTAATTTGATGCAGTTTATGAGGGTAGTGTGTGAGAATGGTTGGTGGAATGAAAGTCTAAACAGCACCCTGATTGTCTTGCTACCGAAACTGGAGAAACCGGAAAAAATAACCCAGTTTCGTCCAATAGGCTTATGTAATATCCTTTACTAAATGATCACGAAGTTGGTGGTAAACCGTATGAAGCCTTTATTGGCAGAATTGGTGGCACAGATGCAGTCTAGTTTTGTTCCCGAGCGATAAATAACAGACAATATCATTGTTGTACAACTTCGAAAGTGAAGAAAGGACAGACAGGTCTAATGGTTATCAAAATAGACCTAGAAAAGGCATATGATAGATTACGGTGGTCCTTCATCCAAGAAACCTTAGTCCTCGCATTATTTCCTAACTAGCTGACACAACTTGTGATGAAATGCATTTCTACTTCTTCATTATAGGTCTCTTGGAATGGTGAAACTTCTGAATCTTTCCAACCGACAAAGGGCATCAGACAAGGTGACCCAATATCTCCTTACATCTTTGTGTTGTGTATGGAGAGATTGGGCCATCTCATCCGGTATGCAGTGGAGAGGAAAGCATGGAAGCCTATCTCTTTGAATAGAGGTGGACCATAGCTCACTCATCTCTTTTTTGCGGATGATCTCTTTATCTTTGCAGGAACTTCCAGGGACCAAGTTAGTGTCATCAATGATTGTCTTAACAGGTTTTGCATCTCTTTGGGCAAAAAAATTAGCCTGGAAAAATCTAGAATCTGTTTCTCTAGGAATGTGCCGAAGAAACAACAAAGATGTATTAGTTCTGAATTCGGTTTTATACTCACCAAAGATCTGGAAAAGCACCTGGGAGTCCCCCTGCTTCACTCATGCATGAACAACCGAACTTTCAGCCATATTTTGGACGTTGCATATAAGAAATTAAGGGGGTGGAAGGCAAAACACTTATCCTTAGCAGGGAGAATCACCCTGGCGAAATCTGCCATATCCGCTCTCCAGTTTATACAATGCAGACAGTGCGGCTACCTAGAGCATTAAGTGACAATCTTGACAAAATCAGCAGACAATTTGTCTAGGGTTCTTATCAGGAGCAGCAAAGGACGCATCTTATTAATTGGGATAAGCTTTGTGAGCCCAAATTCCGAGGTGGAATCGGGTTGAGGAAGAAGAGGGTAGTTAATGATGCGCTTCTTTTGAAGGGGGCATGGCGAATCTCATCGGATATGGGGTCATTCGAGGTCCATTTTTTAGAGGGAAATACCTAAATAATCAGTCCCAACTCCCCATTTCTTAGAAAAATAAGCCAGGGTCAAACCTATGGCGAGTTATGGTTAACTTGTGGCCAAGGTTCCGGGATGAGGTTGGGTGGAAGATCGGGGATGGAGAGTCTAGCCTATTCTGGGAGGATAAGTGGTTGGACGGACATGTTTTACTTAAAAATGTGCTGCTCCCTGGTCAACCGTATGATCCCGAAATCAAAATAGTTGCGGTGTGTACTCAAAACCATCAGTGGAGATGGGACTACCTGATTCCAAGGTTGCCCCGAAATTGGCTAACAAATTAAACCATTGCATTCCACCAAGAGCCGAGAAGGGTCCAGATGTCTTACTCTGGCTCCCAAGCACAAAAGTACTTTCTCAACAAGGTCAACCTATAAGGTCTTGGAAACTCATAACTGGAACCCGAAGGAGAAGATCTAGGAGATTATTTGGAAACGGAGGGGGCAGTAAAGAGTTTGTGCATTCCTTTGGTTGCTTGCACACAACAAATTGATGACAAACTCGTTTAGAGCTCATATGCACTTCACAAATTCTAACCTATGCCCAATATGCATGTCTGATGGGGAGATTGCCTTACATATGGTAAGAGATTGTGCAGAAATGAAGCCAATTTGGTGGGCTTCTAGCAACCAACAACTTGATGATCAGTTTTTCAGGTTAGGATTGAAAGATTGGATTATGTATAATCTTTTAAACAAGGCCAAGTTACCAGGATGGGAGACGACCTTTGCAGTGACGTGTTGGAAGGCATGGACTTGGCGCATTCAATGCCTCTTTGAGACTGATCTTGAGCCTGTGGTTAATCCTATTAATATTATCAAGTTTACTGCTGCTAGCTTTATTCATGCTGAGAGTTTGCGAATGAAGCATAGGGGCATGAACTTATGGTCTTGTCCTGCCCTGTTAATGTTAGTGTAATATGCCCAAAAGCCAATCATTGGATGGTTGTATATATTCATATATATACATTAAGGTTATTCCAGTAAATATGTTTATGTGATAAACGCTTGCACATATTTATAACCCTAGAATATTTTATATTCTTAAATGTCCCTAGTCGATTATTATTATGGATGGGTTGGAATAATAAATTAAGACTAGCGTATATTGAGAATTATATGAGATATGAATTTTACATACGGGTACAAGTTAGAGAACTTGTGGTCTGGACTGACCCAACATAAGAACACTACATGGAACGTTATATGATTGTCATTAGTGGTTCTTATATGTATTGTCCTTTGACCTGAGATCATCAAGGTTCCCAACATGTTAGTCATATACTTTGATATTACTCTTGGCTATTCGTAACTGAGTAGACCTTAGTGTAATCATTGGGTATATGATAAGTGTGTAGTGGGTTTTGTATGATCAAGATGGAATTTGTCCAACCCATATAACGGGTATATTATCAGTTGGGCCTCTTGATAGAATTGAACTGTAAATGCATGGCCATGCTCGGATTATGTGATATGGTGATATCATTAGTATCCGTTTTACATAGTTAACTTGGGAATCAAGAAACTTAGATTAAACATATACGAGATTGACTTATTCCATGTCTCGTGTTTAATCTTGATAATGTGACGAAAGGACGATGACATGCTTTCGAGGCATATTGAATCAGTACTGATCTTGTCGTTTTGGTAGCAATGATGTGTTGCTAGACACTGCTCATTGTCTATAATTGTAAAATGAGATTTTACAATTATTGCCAAATGTTACAAGTCCCTACAGGGTCACACACTTAGAACTGTTGACTCGAGCAGGTGGTTGAACCATGGTTGGACCGTGGTTCGACCAAGTGGGTGGACCATGGTTAGACCGAGTCGTTTTGGGCCGATTTGGTTCACTAATTACCAGAATTATTGAACCAAAATTAATGTCATATGATGTGTAATCCCATTAATGCTTAGTGGAGCATTAAGACATAGTAGAGACATGATTAGACTTAAAGTGTAATCATGATGGTTAATGCATGATGATGTTGGCCATTGTCTCATTAATCTAGCATTAATCTAGCATTCAACCTCTACCTCACTGATTGTCGAGAGAGATTTTTAGGGCAGTTGAGGAAACAGCCCCTAGTACAGCGCCCACTGCACCCTAGGACAGGAATCTCTGGCGAACAGCAGAGTGTTTGGGGCTAGGGTAGTTCTACAATAATAGTGAACAGCTAGTTGTAGATGACGCATGCTAGGTAGCCCTACAAGTTGGACGAATTTATTGACCAAGTTATTGATT
Organism: Turnera subulata; assembly: GCA_028386065.3. Lineage (NCBI taxonomy): Eukaryota > Viridiplantae > Streptophyta > Magnoliopsida > Malpighiales > Passifloraceae > Turnera > Turnera subulata. Next base: position 47,084 of record MK814804.1, read on the forward strand.
TATTGGTTAACAGAACGAGCTGTAGTGAACCCCGGATAACCTAGGTGTCTATCCCTACGTTTTCCCTCAATCGATATTCCTTGCTTTTACTTTTTGTTTATTTACTTTATTATCACCACAACATCGATTTTATTTATTTTATTGTTATTTAGTCTAATCAATTGAAATCCTAAGGACAGTGTTATTTACAGCAGTCCCTGTGAATCGACCTTGTTTACAACAGCACGCTGTACACTTGCAGCTCGTTTTACAACGAACAAGTTTTTGGCGCCATTGCTGGGGACTGCACTAAATAATACTACTTAGTGTTTCTGATTGATTAGGCTCTTTTTATTTCCTGATATCTCTGTTTTCATGTGGCAGGTTACTAACAGCGCCCACTGTAGTCTCGATTTGGTGTTTGCAAACCAAGAGTCAAAAGCCTGATCTTGTACACATCCCTGACATTGAAAGCACTGCTAGGGCGAACCGCTGGCAAGCTAGGGAATAGAAAGCAGCAGAGACCCCTGAGACAGCAACCATGGCCTATAACGGCAACAACAAGCCCCCACGCGGCTAGGGTGACCCACTTAGGAATGAGGAAAGCAATATCATTCCTCCCGTAATCATCGACCCCCTCAATCATAGACCTGTGGGCAACCCGGTGGGCTTGGGGAACTAGTAGCGCCACAATCCGAATGCTGTTGGTAATGTCATCGTCGTTCTTTTCACCAATATCCCAAATCTGCCAATTCATCAGCTCATGTGGCCCAGCTATGCAATGCCCCCTAGAGCTATAGCTCTGCTCACTATTGCGAATCCCTAAGAATTCAGAACTAATCTAGTTCAGATGGTGCAGAACAAGCAGTTTGGAGGTAGGCCGCTAGATGATCCTAATCATCATTAGGAAGACTTCCTCGATATTTGTGCTACCATACAAATTAATGGCTGCATAGGGGATGCATAGAGGCTGCACTTGTTCAAGTTCTCCCTTCGAGATGGGGCAAGAAGATGGCTGAATACACTGCCAGCGGGTAGCATCACCACGTTGGACGACATGCAGGCCGCCTTCTTGAGGAAGTACTTTCCCGATGTTAGTATCCAGGACATGCAGTTGACACTAAAATGCAAACATAAATGCAGCGGAAAAACCGGATACACATGGAGGATCCAAGTGAAGATAGCTAAACCGAGTTATAAGAATTTTTACGTACCTGTAACGGTTAGGATTTTAACCCAACTGAAGGTGCAAATCAGCAAGAGCCAGAAAACGATCTCGCTCCTCTATGGTATCCACACGAACCGTGACTGTTGGCCGGGAATCGTCTCACGATCTCCAACCTCGAGCTCTCCCGAACTAGTGTGCTAGCAGCAGGTTTCCGGGAGCTGTGTTTGTGGTGTTTCTCTCTTCTATCTCAAAGAAGGTGTATGATCTGAAACTCAAGACTCTCTCAAGCTCTCTCTAGGGTGAATGCTCTGAATTTTTCAGACTCAAGTGATGAAGAAGAAGACTAGAGTAATCTGATTACTCTACTCCAATTAGTGCTAAGAGACAATAGGAATAATGGCCAACACATTGGCCCATTGTCTTTCATCATTATGTCTCCACAAAATAATTTCTCCACTAATGCGATTCCACATCACATGCACTCAGGTTTGGTTCAATAATTCTGACTTTTATTGAACCAAACCAGCCCAAAGCGACCCTGGTCCAAACACGGTCCAACCGCGGTCCAACCACACCTGGTCAAACCATGGTCCAACCACGGTTCAACCACCTGCTCGAATCAACGGCTCTAAGTGTGTGACCCTGTAGGCACTTGTAACGTCCGGCAATAATCGTAAAATCTCATTTTACAATTATAAGCAAAGAGCGGCGTCTAGCAACACTTCATTGCTACCCGAACGACAATATCAGTACAGATTCTAAATGCCTCGAAACATGTCATCGTCCCTTCGTCCCATTATCAAGATTAAACCGAGACATGGAATATGTCACTCTCGTATATGTTTAATCTCGGTTTCTTGATCCTCGAGTTAACTGTGTAAAACGGATACCAATGATATCACCATATCATAATCTGAGCACGGCCGTGCATTTACAGTTCAACTCTATCAAGAAACCATCCGATAATATACCCATTATATGGGTTGGACGAATCCCCTCTGGATCATACAAAAACCCACTACACACTTATCGCATACCCAATGATTACACTAAGTCTATTCATTTACGAAATAGCCAAGAGTAATATCAAAATATACGACTCATATGTTGGGAACCTTAACGATCGCAGGTCTAGGGACAATACATATAAGAACCGCTATCGACAAACATACAACGTTCCATGTAGCGTTCTTACGTGGGTCAGTCCGGTCCACAAGTTCTCTAACTTGTACCCGTACGTAGAATTCATATCACATATGCAATTCTCAACATACGCTAGTCTTAATGTATTATTACAACCCATCCATAATAATATTCGACTAGGGACATTTAAGAATATCGAAATATTCTAGGGTTATAAATATGTGCAAGCGCTTATCTCATAAACGATATTTATTGGAATAACCTCAAAGTGTATACAAGACTCTATACAATCATCCATACATTGGCCTTTGGGCATATTACACTAACACTCGACACCAAGATGGATGAACTGCGAGGCCAGATATGCAACTTCAAGCAGTTGCCCGATGAGACTGTGGCTGAGGCATGGGAACGATTTCAGGATCTCATCCGACGCTGCCCAGGCCACAGGGTGTACCCACCCACACTGTTAGGTATTTTCTATGGTGTTATGTCTATTGCAGATAGGCACACGCTCAACACTACAGCTGGAGGAAAATTTATGAAGGCACCATATGAAGATGCCATGAGGATTATGCTAGACCTCGCTGAGGAAGATGAGCCGCGCCGCGGAACAAGTGGCATCCACGATGTAGACAAGAATACAAATATTGATCTTAAGGCGAAGGCCCTGCGACCAGTAGCACAGGTACAACCAGTTATTCAACATAACCCCTGTGAAGTATGCGGTGGTCCCCATCCTTTCCATGAATGCCCAGAACACTATTCAGAGGAAGAAAATTTCGTTGATCGTCACCCAAATTAGTCTTACAAAAACTACAATTAGGAATACAATCAGGGGTGGCATCAGAATTCCAATCTGGATTACCAGCAGTAGCAGCATTATCAGCAACAGCGGCGACATGGTTGCCTGTAAGAAGGGCAGCAAGGAAATTTCTCGAATCTGATGGGGATGATGAAGTAACTGCTGGAAGGACAAAATAAGATCGATAAGGAGTTGAGCTAGTTAAAAGACCACAATAAGATGATTGAGAACCAAGTTGCACAGTATGCTATGCAGCAGCAGCGACCACAGGGCAGGCTGCCAGGCCAAGCGGAGATGAATCCAAAAGAGCAACGCATGGCAGTAACACTAAGAAGTGGGAAGGAGCTTTCACAACCTTTTTCTAAACCAGTAAAGGTGACAGCACCCGAATCAGAGGAGAAACACGAAGCTGAACATAAGAAGAAAGCACTGTCAGTGCCCTACCAGTCCCCGCTGCCCTATCCGCAGGTTTATATGAAGCATCCACAGGGCGCACTGCTTGGTCAATCAGCAAATCTGAAGGAATAGTGTCTGGTAGTGACACTGCGAAGTGGGAAAGAGCTAACAGATCCAGTTCCTAAGCAAGTAAAGGAGGCAGCGCCTAAAACAGAGGAGCAGCAGGAGGCAGCAGTCAATCCAGCAGCCCCTAAACCAACAGCATTACCAGCCCCCACTACCATATCCACAGGTTTATCGAAAGAGCAAACTCAAGGAGCAGTACAAGAAATTTGTGGACATGCTCAGTGGCCTGCGGTTGGAAATCCCATTCACAACGGTTTTGGATCAGATGCCCACTTATGCCAAGTTCTTGAAGGAAATCCTCACCAACAAGCGCACTGTAAAGGAGCAGACAGTGGCCCTTTCAGCAGAATGCTGTGCTGTATTGCTGAAACAGCAACCCCTACCAAAACTTGAAGATCCGGGAAGCTTTTCAATTCCAAGTACTATTGGCACCAAGAACTTCAAGAGAGCATTGTGTGACCTTGGGGCCAATATAAGTTTGATGCCATTAGTAGCAGCACAAAAGCTCAACTTTGGGGAAATAAAACCTACAAGCATGGTACTGCAGCTTGCTGACTAGAGGATGTTCCTGTGAAGGTAGGCAAGTTCTTTATTCCATGTGACTTCGTGATTATGGACATGAAGCTTGATGAGCAGACCCCAATCATTCTCGGAAGGCCTTTTCTCGCAACAACTGGCGTTGTTATTGATGTAAAGGATGGTAGCATCACATTTCGAGTTGGGGAGAAAAGAGTGGAATTTAATGTCCAAAAGGCAATGGAGTCACAGTTGGAATCCAAAGCTTGTTGTATGGTGAGTGCCACTGAAACTGTCGAGGAGGATATGCTTCATGCAGGAGGCACTGTAGGTGACACTGTTGAGTCACAATTGTGTTCTTTGGCCAGCAAGGGTAGACCAAAAGATGGTGAAAGCACTGTAGAGAAGGCAACGCAACACCCATCAGCCATTCCAGATGCTGACTCCCAATTGCAAGCCTTGGAGATGTTAAGTCACAGCGGTATTGTCTCTACTCCTGATGATGGGAAGGAGCCTCATGTAGATGTGCCGAAGCTTCCATCATGCAAATTTTAATGAAAGAAGAGGAAGTTTAATGAGGGTGATCGAGTACTCCTCTTTCACTCTAACCTCAAGTTCTCCAATGGCTGATTCTGTAATTGCTGGATAGGGCCATATATAGTGCTCGATTACCTTCCAAATGGTAATTTGGAGATTTGCAATGAGGAGAATAGCACTTTCAAAGTGAATGGGCAGAAACTACAACATTACAATCCTGGAGCATAATTCGTGAAGGAGATTCCTCATCTTCTTTTTGAGCCACCATGAGCAGCGTAAGCTGCAAGGCGTCTAGCTACAAGACGTTAAAGAAGCGCTACTCGGAAGGCAACCCAAGGTAAGTATATAATTTCTTTTTCAGTACATCCCATTAGTTTTATTTTCATTTTTGTTTTTGTTGCTGTTTTTGCAGCACTAAAAAGTAGAAAAATCAGAAAACCATAAAGACAGGGGGACCATGATGGCAAGCAGCATGCATTGCCAGTGCAACACACCACTATCGGCAAACAGAGAAGCATACTTGACCTTACTTTTGCATTTAGGCTGAACGGGGTTAAACAAGGGATAATGATAAAGGTTATTGTTTTTATTGGCTTGTTCGTTTTAAAAAAAAATGCCTAAATCATCTCTTTCATTGAGCATTTATGAGAAAAAATTTGCTTTGAAAAGTTCTGAAAACTTGTTCTAGGACATATATGTTGACGTCAAAAATTTTGAAAAACAATGCATAGGGTGTCGAAAAATGCTAGGCAAAGAATGCTAGAACTTGCATGAATTCATCATAACTAAGCATGAACACAAGATCAATCAAAAATCAAACTTCTTGCATCTAAAAGAAAAAGATTTCAAAACTTCAAAGTAACCCTCTTGGTTAACCATCAACAAAAATATCTTGATCACAGAATGGTGGGTTTGAAAACAATTTGAAAAACAAAGAAAAACTTTTTGGCTTTTTTTCGATTTTTGAAAAACAATTTGAAAACAACTTTGAATTCAATTTTTTGAAAAAGGGTAATGGCTTTTTACTGAGTAATCTAGAATAAAAAATATGCATTCTCAATATATTAAAGTTAAAAACATGCTCTTTATTGACACAAAACAAAAACAAACAAATTGTAAAGAAATTTGTTCCTCCTCCTCAAACTTAAATCGGACAATGTCCTCATTGGCCAAGAAAGAAAAGAAACAAAGGATAAAAAGATAGGCACATAGGAGAGGCACTCTCCTCAAACTTAGATTGAAACATGTATAGCACATAGCAAAAGATAATCCAAGTAAGAGAGAAAGTAAGAATCAACCATAAGAGAGATAGAGAAATCAAAATTGCATTGCCACTAGGTGTTCATGACACCAAAATTAAACACATTTGACATGAAATTGAAATTGCCACGAGGATGACTACCATTTACTGCATCCTATAAAAGTAAAGACATAAAGCAATAAAAACACAACACATAGAATGATGATGCATGAAACTACTCGGTAAGTTTGTTCTCTATGTTCTCTAGCTTCTTCCTAAGTTGCGCGATGGTCTTCTCTTGTTCATCCAATTTACTGCACATGACTCTCCCTAACTTATCAGCAATGTCAACCAACTTATCCATTTGAGAGAGTAATTCTCCGGTGGTCTTGTTGAGATTGGCGATGCCATCAACTTGAGCTTCCCATCCCATGAGAAAGTTGAAGATGTTGGAGGAATCGGACTCCACGGATGATGTAGACGATGGTGGCTTACAGTGGATCGGTTGTGTGCTAACACAAAAATATTCCTCATCAACCTCTTCTTTGATGTGGTCAATCCTGCAGGTGCACAGAATCGTCGTGGTACTCAAGGTCGTATCCACAGAGACTAGGCAAGATATTAGATGATTCAATCTAATGGCTAAGAAAATAAATGAAGAGAAATAATATCGGAATTGAAGATTGATAAGAACGCAAATATTGAATTGAATGCAAAGAGAAGAGAGAGTAGAAATGACAATGAAAATGATAATCAAAGTAGCAATGATAAAAGGCCTAGATCATTCGGGTGTTCACCCCCCTTCCTTTGCCATGGATCAATGCACCATTTCAATTGAAACCTGCAACCAAACACATGAATTTTGATAGGTAACAACCTATAGTGAAACTATCCGCTCTTGCCAGTCTAGTTTCGTCTCAAAGAGTCACCTAATCACTTTCGTCAATTAGAGTACCTCTAGGAGCAAAGACGCTTGTTGTTGCTACTGATTCCACGATAACCTAAACCCTTTCAGCATTTAGATTAAAGACGATTGATGTTTTTCGGATAATAGACTTCTCCTCTCGGTACTTCACCTATTACCTAGAAGTTGCAATAAAGCTGGCCACTTCCTTAAAGCAAGAAATAAGCTCACAACAATCAATCAAAATTACTTTGTGAATGAAATGCAACAAATGGTACATCAAACCATAGCAAATTTAGGGTAGGCTACATCCCTATGATCTAGAAACTTGCCTTTCCACCCTAGCATGAATATTCCTTCTCTTTTGCATGTGCTGATGGTTGAGCTTTCTTTCCAGGAAATTATGTTGCTTTCTAGGCTGTTTTATTCTCCTTGAATGCCTTCCAAGTCGTCCAATTTGATTATCCAACAAAGCATGTCCTTTGGTTGCCATGATGCTCTTCTAGAAGGGGTCACATGATTGGCACCATATGACCCGAGAATTGCAAGCACTTTTGGAACCTGTATACAGCCGAATTAGACTTTGAGATATTCTAAAAAGTTGTAGATAATTCCTTTATCTTTCTTTTCATATAAAGAAATCCAAAATTGGACTTGTTTAGTAGGAGTTATGATGAAAACACCGAGGCAGGGTCGGTGGCCAGTGCCGGATTCCTGCACGCCTGGACTGAATTGAATTAATTACTGCTCCTAATCCACAAGGCCAAAAATTATGAACTTTATATCACTGGAAAGATATGGATGTCTAATTGCATCTCCAACTGTTTTCATGTTAATTGGACTTCTGAGGCGTCTGAAATCGGCCAAAGAGTGAACTGTGCTCAAGTTTCTGCCCGGTTTCCAGTTTTGGCCGAAATTGATCGTTCTCGGTAGCGAAAGAGGGACGATTTTACACCTGAAAACATAATTGTTAGTTCAAGCAATTTATTCAACAATAAAACAAAGAAAGATAAGTAAATGCATGATTTTTATTCAAAGTAATAATAATAAAGAAGTTTTCATGCCTTTAATACTATGTGAAATATGTGCACATCAAATACCCTCACACCTAAACTTTTGCTTGTCCCCAAGCAAAACAAGTCTTAACCATGGTGAAAATGATATGCACTGATTTCTTTTCTCAATTCTGATCCAATGTGACTTGCTTATAATTAACTTGTCCCGTAGACTAAATAGAGACATGTAGATCAAAAGTAAATCAAGGCACTTTACTCAGCTAAGTTTAACAAAGAAGTCAAAGATCAAATTTCCGCACAGGATTATACTAGTCAGACCTTCTTTGGTATGATCTTGATCAATAAGAGGTGTTTGAACATCCCATATGCACATCCAAGGTTTCCACTTCCACTAATGGACACAATTCTTGAACTTAAGATCATTAGGTCTTTAAGGGTTGTAATGGGGCAAGGTAGGTGTATCAACAAGGGGTAAAGGTAGACAAAGTATCTGTTGAAGTTGTGCATCAAATTTCCTCCTAAAGTTGAATTTCCTTTTGCTTCATACTGACTGTGATGTTGTCTTCAGATCTCTTTTTTTCTTTTTTTTCTCTTTTTTTTTTCAATAGCGATCGTACGCTTGTGTTTGTTAGATTTTGATGAACTACAGCGATGACCACAATGTAGTGAAGAAATGCAAAAGACCCGCGTATGTTGGTGGGATTAGGTGCATGACTGCAAATTTTGTTCTCCTCCTTGCAGCAAGTTCAGTCAACTTTCTTTCAATGAGCAATACTAGTAATAGGAGGTTAGACATCATCAACTTAACAGATAAAAGGGTAGGATAAATCAAGAAAAATTATGCTGATCAGGCACATGATGGTCACTTAATTGGCTACTAAGGGGTGAAAGGTGGTTGATGTGGGT
>MK814804.1:57463-72222 GCA_028386065.3 Turnera subulata
CACAAGGCCAAAAATTATGAACTTTATATCACTGGAAAGATATGGATGTCTAATTTCATCTCCAACTGGTTTCATGTTAATTGGACTTCTGAGGCGTCTGAAATCGGCCAAAGAGTGAACTGTGCTCAAGTTTCTGCCCGGTTTCCAGTTTTGGCCGAAATTGATCGTTCTCGGTAGCGAAGAGGGACGATTTTACACCTCAAAACATAATTGTTAGTTCAAGCAATTTATTCAACAATAAAACAAAGAAAGATAAGTAAATGCATGATTTTTATTCAAAATAATAATAATAAAGAAGTTTTCATGCCTTTAATACTATGTGAAATATGTGCACATCATTCTTCATCACTAAAAGGATATGGATCAATGGGTTCATGGAGTTCTAAGGCCATAGCTGCGGCAACATGCTTATGCACAGTTTCAAGTGCGGGGTTAGAGGGGGTCAAGGTGTAGGGATCTAAGTTAATTCATAAGAATTTTGTGATATGAATGATCAGCCCTCCACATGCTATCTCGCCTTCTCCTTTGCAAATACAAAATTCTGCAGCAACCAAAGTCCTCCATTGAGTTTGTACCCGTGTACCATGCAATAGAGTACAAAAAGCTCATCACATTGCACCCTGTGTACATCTTTGGTTCTTCTAAAGAAAAAATGTGCCAAAACTCTATGTAAATACCTCAGTGCATTGTCCTTAATGCACAAGTCATTAGCCAAGCCCTTGAAGCGCGCATATGAAGTAGTGCAAGGTGTATTCCACATGACACTTACGTTAAAGCCACAGCTAGGAACTCGCCATCCTTCGGCATCAAAACCAAAAATCTTGTTGAAATCAATTAAGCTCATCTCATAATCTTTCCTTGCAAGCCGAAACTTGACATAGCCGGGATCAAGAATGTCCTTGAGATCCACGTCATACCCAAAAGTAGCAATAAACTCATAAGTAAGCTCCTCGTAAGACGGCTCCTTAATATTGCAAAAATCGACTAGTCCTATATTGACAAGGTACTTGCCAATCCGCTCCTCAGGATTGTAAGATTCAACCACCTCAAAATCATTGTACCTCGTAGGAATTAGAGGTCTCCTAATCAGCTTGTCAAACATAGCGCGATTCTCTTCAGAAATCCATCCCGGATTGTACTCGGTAAACTTAGGCGTAGGAATAAAGCGCGGGGTATGGTCGGTGATGGTGAAGTTGGGTCGGCAAGGGTTGTTTGTGGGAAAAGTCATCTTGAACTAGGGCTAAAGAGGGTAGGAGACGAAAAGAAAAATCAAAGAAAAACCTAAAGGGTGCTTGGGAAGTGAAATCGACACTAGGGTGTATGGATGTCTAGAGCTTGAATGTTTTTAGTGTGGAAAAATATGGGGGTATGGGTGTGTATTTATAGGCTCTAGAGGCGGCAGAAAAAGGGGTGTTGGTGCCGACTTCAAGTCCTATGGGTACTAGGAATCCTCCTCAAACTAGTATTCAAAGTGGGTGTGTACTAGGAATCCTATTTCTGCAAGGTTTAGAAAATCCCTAAAAAATAAATTAAAAACTAAATCCTAATCCTAAAAACTAAAGGAATACTAACCTATATATTTTTGGTGGGTGTAGGACTAGCTAAAAAAAATCGAAAAGGGTTCCCCTAAAAATCCAAGTCGGTTGCGCCTTCTTGCTCTCGGGTCGGTGCGCATTTGGTGTGCCTTGGTGCGCTTGGGTGTGCCCTCGGGTGCACTGGTGGGTGCGCCTACGGGTGTGCCGATTGATGCATCTATAGGTGCGTCCGGCCGGGCTGGTGGGTGCGTACTGACCTGCGCGTTGGCGCGCCTTGTCCTCCTTGTGCGCCACGGTGCACTAATCGGTATCTCCTAATCCAAAACTTTTTTTTTGTTTTTTTTTTGTGTTCTTCTATTTTCTTTTATCTTTTCTAATGAATTATGAAAAAGTGAAAAATCCCAGGGTGCTAGAAAAATAAAAAAAAATCCTAAAAAATAATCCTAAAAATTGTCTCCTCTAATTTAGCCTAGTTTGTTATGAACTTGCCATAGGAACCCAAGGGTAAGTGCTAAGTGTATGAATGTATCAAAACAAATAAAAACCAACAAAGCACCCAAGCAAATCATCACACAAATTACGCAGAAAAGTAAGAGTTTGAGTTTAAGAAAAGCTTCTCTGTTTAATTTGATGAAGAATTCGTCTTGACCCTTCCAATGTGGTTGATCTCTCCTCGAAAAATTCCTTCTTATTGCAATCTGCATAGACTAAAAAACAAAACAAAAATTAATGAAAATAAAGGGCTCAAAACACTAAACTACCTTAAATTGTGGGTTGCCTCCCACACAGCGCTTCTTTATTTTCGTCTTAGCTGGACTGGATGGATGAGTGGTTATGGTGGATCATGAAGTTTTTTGATGAATCGCCTCCCATGAAAATCGCCTTGATACTGGACATGATCATAATTGCTCTCATCTATCGGAATATATCCCATGCGATATAGATAATCAACGAACTCGGCAAACCAAGGAGGTTTCTTTGTGGAATTCGCAATGACCATGGCGAGGTAATCGTCCGGCAGTGCGTCATTAATCGGCTTCTCCTTTTCTTGCTTCTCGTCTTTCTGCAATTGCAATCGTGAAAAATGATCAGCAACTAAATTCTCCGTTCCTTTCTTGTCCTTGATGTCTAGGTCGAATTCTTGCAACATAAGAATCCATCGAAGAAGTCATGGTTTCGCATCTTTGTTCCGGAGCAAATACTTGATTGCAGCGTAGTCCGTATGAACAATCACCTTGGAACCCAAAAGGTAACTCCTGAACTTATCAATTGCGAATACAATAGCTAATAACTCCTTCTCCGTAGTTGCATAATTAACTTGAGCATCATCTAGAGTCTTGCTTGCATAGTAAATGGCGTGCATCTTCCCATCTCGATGTTGTCCTAAGACTACGCCTGCAGCATAGTCGCTTGCATCACACATAATCTCGAACGGAAGTGAATAATCAGGGGGTTGAATGATGGGGGCCGAAATCAACTCCTTCTTGAGCTTGTCGAATGCTTCCATACAGTGTTCATCAAAGACAAAAGGCACATCTTTATTCAAGAGATTAGTAAGAGGTATGGCTACCTTTGATAAATTCTTAATGAATCTTCTGTAAAATCCGGTTTGTCCAAGAAAACTACGAATCGCCTTGACTGAATTCGGCGGAGGTAAGGTCTCTATCACATCTATCTTGGCTTTGTCCACTTCAGTCTCAGGTTCGGAAACTAAATGTCCAAGAACAATTCCTTCTTATACCATAAAATGGCATTTTTCCCAATTAAGCACCAAATTAGTCTTCTCACTTCTTGTAAGTACCTTCTTTAGGTTAGATAAACAATCCTCAAATGTCATCCTGTAGACGGAAAAGTTATCCATGAAAACCTCCATAATCTTCTCTCCATAGTCAGAGAAAATCGCCATCATGCATCTCTGAAAAGTGGCTGGTGTGTTGCACAGCCCAAAAGGCATCCGTCGATAAGCAAAAGTTCCATACGGGCAAGTGAACGTCGTCTTCTCTTGATCATTCGGGTGAATAGGTATTTGAAAAAATCCCGAATATCCATCCAAATAGCAATAATAAGAATGCTTACCCAGTCGCTCAAGCATTTGATCAATAAACGGCAATGGAAAGTGATCCTTGCGCGTAACACTGTTCAGCTTCCTATAATCAATACACATTCTCCGTCCTGTAACAGTTCTCGTCGGAATCACCTCGTCATCCATGTTCTTGACCACTGTCATTCCTCCTTTCTTCGGTACCACATGAACTGGGCTACCCACTCACTGTCAGCAAACGGATAAATAATCCCTGCATCAAGAAGCGTAAGAATCTCCTTTTTCACAACTTCCTTCATATTCTCATTAAGCCTCCTTTGACTTTCAATGCTCGGTTTGCTACTGTGAACACCCAAATTTCACCCATGAAAATTATATTGAGATTAGACTCCAGACATGTTTGAAACATAAGATTGATGAGTTAGTCTTGGGTTGAAGCATGGATGGGGTTTAATTTTAGTAGAATTTATACGTTATAGTAATTAAGACTTTTATATGCCTAGGATTAATGAGACGACTTAATCATGGGATATGTTAAGGACTAAATTGCTAAATTGTATTTTATCTCATTAAATTTGGGCTTGTTTATTTATTAAACCTAATTATATTTATTCTTGGGTTGAAGATAAATGTAAGGGCCCAATTTAATAAGGTATGGACTTTTTTTAGAGTTGCACAGCCCATCAACACCTTGCTTGCAGACAAATTTAGCTCTGATTTTTGTGAAAAATCAGAGTTAAATCATTCCTTAATAGCAAGAATGTTTTTGGTATGAATTTTGCTTAAAATGAAGAATCAATGTGTAATTAGTCAACTAGGAGATGATTGAGAGGAGTAGTATCAAGAAAGCAGAGGATTCTTGGCAGTCTAGGGGTTAATTACACGGTAGGATCAATCAGGGAGAAATTAGGGGAGAATCGGGACCGAAAAAGGAAAGAACGGGTGAGACACGTAGGCACGAGAAGACCGCTGGGCCTGGGCGGTCTTCCATCCATGACCGCCCGGCCTGGTTGTCATCCACAGGATGACCGCCGGCCATGGCGGTCATGCACACCCAGAAACGCGTTTTCTCCCTGATTTTCGCTCATAATCTGAATCTACTCGGTTTTGGCCCAGATTTTTGGCCATTACCTTGATCATTAGGTTGGTCCACGCCCCTAGGCTACCCAGAACACTATAAATAGGACCCCTCTCTCACATTTCAGGGGACGCACATGCTATTACACAAACACTCTTCATAAAGCTTTGAAGCTTGGAGAAACTCTATCTCTCCAAGTTTAAGAAACAGTTCCATAGGCAAAACTCTGGCAGAATTTCGGGGTTAGCATCATCCATTGAAGGCAGCAAAGGGGAAAATCAAGAAGAACTCCAAGATTGAGTCGAGGAGTGGGAAAAAATTGTGTAAGAGGCACAACCCAAACCAAGAAGCTAGAGGAGGGCTACAAGTGGTATTCCTAATCCCTTTTTATCTGACGAACTATTGTTGAGATATTGATGTTGATGATGATGTGACTGTTGTGATTCCATGTTAAGAACTACGTGGGCTTTGAACCCGGTCGTCGGGGTACGTAGGTGGTTTCTAGTGGTGGAAACTCAAGCCCAATCTTCTTCTTCACCCCATTCTTTATAATATTAAGTTATTATGTGTTTTGGTGCTCATGCTTGCACATTTGCACAAGGCATACAAAATTCTCTAATTGCACAAAGTTTCGCCCAAACATAGACAGGTGCCTAACACCTTCCCATCCATGACGAATCCCCGAGGTCTACTATCTTTGGTTCGTTATCCAGTTGCCTAAATGGAGTCACACGAAGGGTTTTTCCCAAGTTTTTGTCCTTTAATAAAATTTGGGTGGCGACTCCAAAGATGTTGAATGATGGTTATAAAGAAGGTGTAAAGGAAAGGTGAATAGGCCCAAGTGATTTTGGGTCGGGTATTCACAGCTGGCGACTCCGCTGGGGACTTTGAGGGCTCAAGAAACTTTGTGCAATTATTGAATTTCTGTATGCCTTTCTATGTGTCATCATAAGTTCCTTGCATTCATGATAAATGTTGTGAAGCCTCTACCGTATGAGGGCCAGGGGATCCGAGTCCGCTACAATGCTTTCTTTAAGCGATAGTGGCTTGTGTGAACCGGTTTCTCGCTGCTCTTGCAATGATAGGGATTAAAGGGCCTTGGACCTCACGCGATATCTTTTATCACATGTGAGTAGGCCAAACTTTTCCTTAGCGGCAGTTTTTCTAGCCCCCAACCAGCTGCATACCGTGAGCATCCCATGCATGACGAATCAAAAGGTGTTGCGTGCATTTGAGTGCTTGTTGTTGTGAGTTCAAGTAGAAATACATGAGGTGCCCCCTCGTTCATTCCTCCATATATAAATCCGGAAAGATGTCTGTTAGATAGTCCCTGGGGAGTCGAAGACCCTGACACCGGTCCTTCAAATATCATGACAACATGAGTGAGGAAAATGGTGCCAAAGTGCCTGAGGAAATTCTGATCTTACTCAAGGATCCGAATATCATGGTAGCACTCCAAGCCCTGAAGAAATGGAAGACAGTGTCCCCTGGGAGTAATGGGGGACAAAATTCAAAACCGGATGGCGAGCATAATGTGGTGATAGTTCAGGATAGTGATTCGGTGGCGCAAGAATCTAAGGGAGATGGGGAGAGACTTAGAAGACTGGAGGACCTCTTGAAAACCACGAAGAAGAAAGAGGACAATTGGAATTTAGATCGCCTGTCATTGTTCCTCGAGGCCCGTTTGGCTGAAAAATTTAAGATGCCCGATATCGAGAAGTTCATTGGAATAGGATGTCCCACAACTCACCTAAAGATCTATATGAGGATGCTGCAACCTATGGGGATTGGGCCTGAATTAATGACCCAATTATTCCAAAGAACTTTATCTGGAGGAGCTTTGAGGTGGTTCATGACCTTGGATGAGAGCAAGAAAAGCAAGTGGGAGGACCTCTGTAAAGAATTCCTGAAGCAGTATAACTATAACACTGAGGTGGATGTGACCAAAAGGGATCTCGAGACAACCAAGCATGAAGTTCAAGAGACGTTTTCCGCTTACATCTTGAGTTGGCGTAATAAAGCATCATTGATTGTGGACAGACCCACAGAAGAAGATCAAGTGCAGATGGTGATCAAGAACCTACAGCAGATTTACTACGATCGCATGGTTGGCAATTATTATGCCAATTTTAAAGTACTCATTGGGGCGGGAATACAACTAGAAGATGCTATTAGCTTGGGAAGGATCAGGATGCCTACGGACACCCCCAGGAGGAGTTTCAATGCGCCCCCAGGAAAAAAGCACGCCGAACTGAACCATGTCGCTATTCAGACCCCATTGCAGGTTGAGTCGAATAAAAGGGAGTTTACTCCCCTACCTATGTCTTTAGGAAAGATGCTGCTGAAGTGTGTGGAAAAGAATTTACTATAGCCCCTGGAACCAAAATCTGGTCTTCCCTATCGAGGGGACCCTAATAAATTCTGCAGATTCCATCAGGCGGCTGGGCATGCTACAGACAACTGCGTCTGACTTCAGCATGAGATCCAGGATTTAATAGAAAGGATTGAAATAATTCTGCCCAAAAGGCCGAATACCAAGTCAAATCCCCTGCCCTTACTCGGAGAGGTCGATATGATGGAGGTCGATTTCGAACCCGAGCTGCCATGTTGTGTGCTCGATCTGAGTTGGTATGAAGACTCTGATGAAGAAGTTCATGTCATCACTAGATCGAAAAGAGTGGCGAGAAGGGCTCCCCTCCGCCTAGATGAACCGGAAGAAATAACGGATGCTGAAGAAGACATGGTGATAAAATAATTGAAGAAGACTCAGGCCAATATCTCTATCTGGGGTTTACTAATGTCATCTCGCCCGCATCGAGAAAAGGTACTACAAACCTTAAGCAAGGCTCATGTCCCCATTGATACCGCACCAGATGCATTGCCCAAAATGATAGCTTCAGTAGAAGTTGATAATCAGATATCCTTCTCAGACAAAGACCTCCGCTCGGATAGGGAAGCCCATATGGATGCCCTATACATAACCGTTCAGGCCAAGGAAAATTAGATACCCTTGGTATTAATTGATAATGGGCCCCAAATGTCTGTCCATTAAAAACCGCGGGTTCCTTAAGATTTGGAGTTATGGATTTTTTACCCTCCCGAACTATGGTCAGGGCATATGACAATGCCAGAAGAGAAGTGTTGGGCATGATAAAGCTGGAAGTCATCATCGGGCCCGCATTTTTTTTGGTAGAGTTCCAAGTGCTCGATATCGCATCGAGTTTCAATTTGCTCCTTGGAAGACCATGGTTGCACTAAGCCCGAGCTATAGCTTCCACCTTATATCAGATGTTGCGATTCCCTTACAAAGGGGGGATAGTCACTGTGAATACCAGGCCCAAAATCACTTAGGCCTATTCACCTCTTCCTTACACCTTCTTCATAACCGTCATCCATTATCTTTGGAGTCGCCACCCAAGTTTTATTAAGGGACTAAAACTTGGGAAAAACCCTTCATGTGACTCCATTTAGGCAACCAGTTTAGCGAACCAAAGATAATGGACCCGGGGATTCGTCATGGATGGGAAGGTGTTAGGCACCCATCTATGTTGGGGCGAAATCTTGTGCAATTAAAGGTTTTTGTATGCCTTGTGCAAGTGGGTGAGTGTGTTCACCAAAACCAATCAAGAACTGAAAGTAAAAAAGAAGGGGATGAGAAGAAGATTGGGCTTGAGTTTTCACCACAAGAAACCACCTACGTATCCCGGCGACCGGGTTCAAAGCCCATGTAGTTCTTACATCAGAAACACAACAATCACATCATCATCAGCATCAGCATCACAACAGAAAGAAAAGGATCAGAATTACCTCTTGCAGCCCTCCTCTAGCTCCTTGATTCGGGTTTCGCCTTACGCCTAGCTTCTTTCCGCACCTCAACTCTATCTTGGATCTCTTCTTGATTCTTCACTTGCTGCCTTGATTAGATGATGCTACCCACGAGATTTCTCCAAAGCTTCGCCTATAGAACTAGTTTTGGGCTTGGAGAGGTAGAGTTTCTCCAAGCTTGAAAGCTTTTAGGAAGAGTATGTGTGTAATAATGCGTGTCCTTTGATGTGAAGGGGGAGGGTCCTATTTATAGTGTTCTGGGCTGCCTAGGGTCGTGGACCATCTTAATGATCAGAATAATGGCCGAAAATCTGGACAAAAAACGCGTAGAATCAAATCTCGGTCGAAAATCTGGGAGAAAACGCGTTCCAGTGCACCCATGACCGCCATGGCCGGCGGTCATCACGAGATGACAGCCATGTCATGGCGGTCATCCACACATTACCGCCTAGGCCCGACGGTCATCTCGAGATGACCGCCCGCGCCTACGCGTTTTCACCGCAGTTTCCATTTTTGCTCCGGATTCTCCCCTAATTCCTCCCTGATTGATCTTATCGCGTAATCAACCCCTAGATTGCCCAGAATATTCTCTTTTCTTGATTACTACTCCCCCCAAACATCTCCCAATCAATTAATCACACACCCTCTTCCTATTTTAAGCCTAAATCATACCAAAAACACTCTTGCTATTTAAGGAACGATTTAACTCTGATCTCTCACGAAAATCAGAGTTAAATTTGCCTGCAAGCAAGGTGTTAGTGGGCTTGTACAACTCTGGAGAACATCTATATTCTACTAAATTGGGCACTTATATCTATCTCCAACCCAAATTGGATTTCAATACATTAATATGGCCCAAGCGAATAGAATGTAATACATTCTAGCAATCCGGTCCCTAATGTGACTTAAATCACTTCTTCGTACATGAGGGACCTAATTACTAAAACGTATAAATTTTCATGGGTCAAATCAGGTGTTCACAGATGTCCCTCGTTGATGAGTCTTTAAAGTTTATGGACGAAGCAACGTAAAAGAACAACCGAAATTTGGACCATGAATGTGAGTGTGGCGAACTGATGTTTGGAACATCGCATGCTCCACCTCAAGAATCGTCTCAAGGTTCGTGATCAACTCGTCTCCTCTCTCGGGATTTTCCTAGTCCCGAGAACCGCTGGCATAAGATCATCTTATGCCAACTAGGGGTTTTATCACTCCCCCCATAGGAGTCAGGGATATTTCCACCCTCCCAACCAGGGCTTCACGACTTCAACTCTTTAGGGATTTTCCTGGTCCCAAAAGTCGCTAACATAGGATCATCCTATGCTAACTAGGGCATTTATCACTCCCCCATAGGAGTTAGGGATATTTCCACCCTCCCAACCGGGGCTTCACATCTTAAACTCTTTTGGGATTTTCCTGGTCCCAAAAGTCGCTAACATAGGATCATCCTATGCTAACTAGGGCATTTATCACTCCCCCACAGGAATCAGGGATATTTCCACCCTCCCAACCGGGGCTTCACATCTTCAACTCTTTTGGGATTTTCCTGGTCCCAAAATTCACTAACATAGGATCATCCTATGCTAACTAGGGCATTTATCACTCCCCCATAGGAGTTAGGGATATTTCCACCCTCCCAACCGGGGCTTCACATCTTCAACTCTTTTGGGATTTTCCTGGTCCCAAAAGTTAACGGGAATCATCTCACGCTCCATCTACATCACCTCAGTGTTCTCTCATGTTGTCCCTAGGATGTCTATTCCTCAAGCTCCTTTACCAATAGGGCATCTGCCCCCAGCACCTGCCATCGACTTCATTCTTATCTGGGGGCATCTGCCCCTGGTAATTCTCACCAAATCCACTCCTAGCTTAGGGGCACCCGCCCCTGGTAATCGTCATCAACCATCTCTCTTAAGGGCGGCTCTTCCTAATGACTCTCATCATCTTCACCCAATTCAGGGGCATCTACCCCTAGCAACTATTACCAACCTCACTCCTATCTAGGGATATCTGCCCCCTCGTCCACCCTCATCAATCTGACTTCTTCTCTTGGGGCACCTGCCCCTAACAACTTGTTTTACTCTCCTCTCAGGAGCACCTGCCCCTCGTCTCTGAGGCATCTACCCCTTAATCTTAATTAAACACCGCAAGCTAGAACAAGCAATTCAAAGAGAATACATACACCACATTATGCATTGTGTCCATTCAAGTAAATGATCATGAAATGCCCCTTAGATGATAAATTCAAATGTTTTCTCTTTTTATTCTCTTCCTCCTCTCATTTTTCTTCTCTCTCTCAATTTTTTGGAATTTTTGGAATTTTTCTTTCGGGTGAACAGTGTCGGCCGGGCGGTCATGAAAGAGAATGACCGCCAGGACATGGCGGTCTTGCATATATGTCCGCCAGGTGTGGCGGTCTTCCCGACATGACCGCCCGCACTGGCGGTCATTACTCTCTGTTTTTCCTTTTTTGGTTTCGGGTTTGGGCTTTAGGGTTTTCTGCGAATTCTACTAACCTCACATCGTTATAAATAAGACCTTAAGACGTCCAAAGACCCCCACAAACCTCAAGAACTCCTACAACATATATCTAGAACAACCATGAGTGAGAATTTTCATGCCAAAGTGCTCCAATGGATGACGAGTGTGCCTCGCATATGCCGTTTGAGTTTCACGGTTCTAGGTCTGTCTACACTGTTCCAGCTTCGTGGTGTGGCCATAGAGGAGAACTTAATTCGTGCTGCTGCAAGGTTTTGGGACAAGAGCCGCCGCGTCTTCCGCTTTGGCCATGGCATGGTGGAACTTTGCCCGTCCGTGGATGAATTCAACGCATTCTTGGGTGCAAAGTTCATAAACGAGGTAGCCATGGTTCCCCTCGCGAAGCCAATCTTCAAAGAGGTTAGCAGATTCCTTTCCTTGGTTGAAGGACAACTCGGTCTTTTCTTGGATCAGCATAATTGCCTTGACTTATCGAAGATCACTGATCAATATTTCCTCGGTGGTTCGGAACCCCACCCAAAAGAGGATGATGCCACATGGAGGGAACAGAGGAATCGTGCCCTTGCCCTTGTGATGACACATGAATTTCTACTAGTGGGTTCTCCTGGTATTTGTCCTCTTCGAATTGGTGCCCTGGTGGCTAGACTTTTTGATAAGAAAAGCCTCACTCCAGTAATCTTGGGTGAAACCCTCCATTGTTTAGATGAGCTAAACGATAATTCTTCAGCCCCCATGTCTGGTTCTCCCCTTTTACTTCAGGTATGAAATTCTCAATTCCGTTCCTTTAAATATTGCTCGCTCACATGCTAATCCTTCATACCTCTTCTGCTCAGATATGGTTGTGCGAACACCTCACATTGATTGAACGGCCCCAAACCCATCCTCCGAATGATATTAGCTGCGGTTACTCCGTCTTCTTCCACACCATTCGAGATTGGATCATCTTCATGAGGGATCTCACAAGCACACAAATCACATGGTATTGCAGATGGTTGGGGATGCAGGAAGTAACTATTCGCACTTTGTGCAAACACTGGATCCCACTTCCGGGCCTAGAGAAGTCTACATATTACCGCCCGAATAGGACCTTAAGGCAATTTGGCAGAGATCAGATAGTCTCCTCAACCATCCCGACTCCTACTACTGGACCAATGGAAGCGGCCGCTCTAAAAGCCATTAAAGGAAGCTGGGCCTTGGCCCTACGAGAAGGCACCGGCGGCCACTTCGAGATACACCCTTCACCAGCATATTTGGAGTGGCTGACAAGTGATGTAGATGATACTGAGAAGTCTTTGCGCCTGACAAGGGAAACATTCTCAGAAGTGTCAATTCCTCCAGGTTTCGAGCCACCGAATCGACTAGTCAGAAGACAAGATGTGGATGATGTTCCCGATCCGAAGAGGCACAAGAAGAATTCAATCTCAACAGCTATCCTTTACATTTATGATACATGCGAATAAATGAGTGGACAAACTCCCCTTATCTTTTGTTAATCCTTTGATTTATAAAAGAACCGAGCCTTGATGTTGGGCTTCCTACGTACTCATGGCCCTTTTTTTTTTTATTTTAGCTCACGAGATTAGGTTCACGTAGTTCTCTTCTGGCTCCGAAAAAGCTTTGTTGAGATCATTATAATCATTGTTCTATTTTTTAGATTAACTTTTAGATATTGAAGAGTTTGTCCAACACATTGTACCCATATGAACCATATATGCAAAGACATCATTGAAATGAAAGAAAGAGTGCCCCTTTTATTGAAACGAAAAACATCATAACATAATCTTGCCTATTGGCTGATTACAAACTCTCGACTGGGCACTTTGCGTAGGTCAACACATATCTTTAAACAATCTCGCCTTCCCACAAAAGGAGCCCACAACCAAAATCCTCTTCTTCACTTATCTCATTCTCCTCTTCCTCCTCTTCTTCTATCCCTTCGGGATAACAATCGAAGAACAACTCAAATCCCGGTTTTCTAGTGTTTGTGATGCTACACATCCATGGTTCAGGGAAACCGCAAAAAGGGAAGTCCTCTTCTTCCTTCACAAAGTACCCATTCAATGTCTTGAAATACGGGGTCATAGGAAAATCCCATTCCCGTTTGATCCTACGTGCTGCCGACCTAGCTTGGTTCTTCATCTTCTGGTCCTCCAATTCTGCCGAGGTCGGGACATAACCCAAACCAAAAGGAAATACGGCATTTACAATTTCTGGGACTTCTACTACTCCTTGTTGCTTCTTCCCCAACCCCATGATCGGAAAAAATTTCATCTTCCCCATGATGTTCATAACTGAGGGATTGCCGAACGGGTCGTAATAGGGAGGCCTCATGGTAGGTTTATCCACCATTATGGTACCGATGGATTCAAAAACAAAACCGGATAGGGACACCTCTTCCTCTCCCTCGATCCCACATATCGGTTTGATGCTCTTCTCAGCCGTTTCTCCTTTGATAGTGACTACCCCTCCTTTATAAGGGAATTTCAACATTTGATGCAAGGTGGAGGCTATAGCCCAAGCTTGGTGTAACCACGGCCTTCCCAGAAGCAAGTTGAAGCTTGATGTAATATCAAGTACTTGAAATTCCACCGAGAAGGGAGCGGGCCCAATGACAATCTCCAATTTTATCATGCCCAACACTTCTCTCTTAGCATTATCATAAGCCCTAACCATAGTTCGGGAAGGTAAGAAATCCACAACTTCAAATCCTAAAGAGCTCGCAGTCTTGAGGGGGCAAACATTCAAGGAGGATCCATTATCGATTAATACCAGAGGTATCTGATTCTCTTTGGATTGAACGGTGATATAGAGGGCATCAATATGGGCCTCTTTGCTCGAGCAAAGGTCTTTATCGGAAAAAGATATCCGATTGTCAGCTTCTACTGCGACTATCATGTTAGCCAATGTATCCGGTGCAGTGTCGATGGGGACATGGGCCTTGTTTAAAGTTTGGAGCACCTTTTCCCGATGTGGGAGGGATGACATTAGCAAGCCCCAGATAGAAATGTTGGCTTGAGTCTTCTTCAATTGTTTTATTACAATGTCCTCTTCAGGGTCCATTATTTCTTCTGGTTCATCCAAACGAAGAGGAGCCCTCCTTGCCACTCTCCCCGATCTAGTGATGACGTCGACCTCTTCATCGGAATCTTCATACCGGCTCAAATCAAGCACGCAACATGGCAGCTCAGAATCAACCTCCATCATATCAACTTCTCCAAGCAAGGGCAAGGGATTTGACTTGGTATTCGGCCTTTTAGGCAGAATTTTTTCATTCTTATCTATCAAATCCTGGATCTCGTGACGAAGTCGGTTACAATAGTCCGTAGCATGTCCGGACGCTTGATGGAATGCACAAAATTTATTGGGGTCTCTTCCATAGGAGGTATCTGGCCTCGGTTCCAAAGGCTGTAGTAAACCCTTCTCCACGCATTTTTGCAACATTTTTCCTAGAGGCATAGGGAGGGGAGTGAAGTCCCTCCTATTCGACTCAACTTGTAACGGGGATTGGGCAGTGACATGATTTACTTCCACATGCTTCTTTCCCAGAGGCGTGCTGAAACTCCTTCTAGAGCATCCACGGGCATCTTAATTTTTCCCAGGCTAATAGCATCTTCTAGTTGCGTCCCTGCCCCGATGAGTGCTCTAAAGTTGGCATAATAATTACCGACCATACGATCATAGTAAATGGGCTGGAGATTCTTGATTACCATTTGCACTTGATCCTCCTCGGTAGGTCGGTTTACCATTAAGGATGCCTTATTACGCCACCTTGAGATGTATG
>MK814804.1:73182-148446 GCA_028386065.3 Turnera subulata
CGTCATCCATTATCTTTGGAGTCGCCACCCAAGTTTTATTAAGGGACTAAAACTTGGGAAAAACCCTTCATGTGACTCCATTTAGGCAACCGGTTTAGCGAACCAAAGATAATGGACCCGGGGATTCGTCATGGATGGGAAGGTGTTAGGCACCCATCCATGTTGGGGCGAAATCTTGTGCAATTAAAGGTTTTTGTATGCCTTGTGCAGGTGGGTGAGTGTGTTCACCAAAACCAATCAAGAATTGAAAATAAAAAAGAAGGGGATGAGAAGAAGATTGGGCTTGAGTTTCCACCACTAGAAACCACCTACGTACCCCAGCGACCGGGTTCAAAGCCCACGTAGTTCTTACATCAGAAACACAACAATCACATCATCATCAGCATCAGCATCACAACAGAAAGAAAAGGATCAGAATTACCTCTTGCAGCCCTCCTCTAGCTCCTTGATTCGGGTTTCGCCTTACGTCTAGCTTCTTTCCGCACCTCAACTCTATCTTGGATCTCTTCTTGATTCTTCACTTGCTGCCTTGATTAGATGATGCTACCCACGAAATTTCTCCAAAGCTTCGCCTATAGAACTAGTTCTGGGCTTGGAGAGGTAGAGTTTCTCCAAGCTTGAAAGCTTTTAGGAAGAGTATGTGTGTAATAATGCGTTTCCTTTGATGTGAAGGGGGAGGGTCCTATTTATAGTGTTCTGGGCTGCCTAGGGTCGTGGACCATCTTAATGATCAGAATAATGGCCGAAAATTTGGACCAAAAACGCGTAGAATCGAATCTCGGTCGGAAATCGGGGAGAAAACGCGTTCCAGTGCACCCATGACCGCCATGGCCGGCGGTCATCACGAGATGACAGCCATGTCATGGCGGTCATCCACACATGACCGCCTAGGCCCGGCGGTCATCTCGAGATGACCGCCCGCGCCTACGCGTTTTCACCGCAGTTTCCATTTTTGCTCCGGATTCTCCCCTAATTTCTCCCTAACTGATCTTACCGCGTAATCAACCCCTAGATTGCCCAGAATATTCTCTTTTCTTGATTACTACTCCCCCCAAACATCTCCCAATCAATTAATCACACACCCTCTTCCTATTTTAAGCCTAAATCATACCAAACACACTCTTGCTATTTAAGGAATGATTTAACTCTGATCTCTCACGAAAATCAGAGTTAAATTTGCTTGCAAAAAAGGTGTTAGTGGGCTTGTACAACTCTGGAGAACATCTATATTCTACTAAATTGGGCTCTTATATCTATCTCCAACCCGAATTGGATTTCAATACGTAAATAAGGTCCAAGCTCATAGAATGTAATACATTCTAGCAATCCGGTCCCTAATGTGACTTAAATCACTTCTTCGTACATAAGGGACCTAATTACTAAAACGTATAAATTTTCATGGGACAAATTCAGGTGTTCACAGTCACCATGAAAGGAGAAATGGCTGAAAAGAATATCAAACCGATATGTGGGATTGAAGAAGAAGAAGAGATGTCTTTATCTGGTTTTGCTTTCGAATCTATCAGTGCTATAATGATAGATAAGCCCACTATGAAACCTCCTTATTATGACCCATTTGGCAATTCGTCGGTTATGAGCATTATGGGAAGGATGAAATATTTTCCGATTATGGGGTTAGGAAGGAGACAGCAAGGAGTGTTAGAGGTCCCTGAAATTTTAAGTGTTGTGCCTCCTTTTGGTTTGGGATATGTTCCAACTCCAGCGGAGCTGGAAAAGCAAAAGGTGAAGAACCAAGCTAAGGCAACAACCCGCAAGAACAAACAGGAATGGGATTTTCCCACGACTCCATACTTCAAAACACTGAATGGATATTTTGTGAAGGAAGAAGAGGACTTTCCCTTTTGCGGCTTCTCTGAACCATGGATGTGTAGCTTCACGAAGACAAAAAAACCGGGATTCGAGCTACTCTTTGACTGTTATCCCGAAGAAATAAGGGAGGAAGAAGAAAAAGAAAAGAGGGGAATAGATGAAGACGAGGACTTTGGTTGTAGACATCTCTTTGGGGAAGGTGGGATTGCTTGAGGATTTGTGTGTTGACTTTGGCAGAGTGCTTAGTTGAGAGTTTAATAAGCCAATGGCAAATTTATGTTGTGTTTCATTTCAATAAAAAGGGCACTTTTTCTGTTATTTCAATGATGTCTTTTTAGATTTATGGTTCATATGAATATGGTGTGTTGGACAAACTCCCAAAAAATATCTGGACGTTAATCTAAAGATGGAACATTAATGATAACAATAATAATCTTGACCAAAGCCCCAATCAAATAGAGGTCTCTGATCAAGCCATTCGAGCAAGAAAAAATTCTTATCCGAAGAGACAAAACAACAGACCAAAGAAGAGAACTATGTGAGCCTGATCTCGTGAGCCCAAAAAAAAAAAGAAAAAAAAAGAGGGGAAAAAGGTCATGGGTACGTAGGAAGCCCAACAAGGGTTCGATTCCATTATTATCATTGATAATCCAAAGATTGACAAAGATACAGGGAGTTTGTTCACTCATTTATTCACATGCATCATAAGTGTAAAGAGATAGTTGTTGGAATGAGACTCAATCCTTCTTGTGTTTTTTTCGACTTGGAGTGCCATCCCCGCCATTCTTCTCTTCGACTAGACGATTGGGCAATCCAAAGCCTGAGGGCACCAACTGTTCTAAGAACGCTTCTCTCATCAGACGCAAAGACCTCTCCGTCTCAGCCACATCCTCTTTCAGCCACTCCAAATATGCCAATGAGGGATGTATCTCGAAATGACCACCAACACCTTCTCTCAAGGCCAGAGCCCAACCTCCTTTGATGACTTTTAGAGCAGCTGCCTCCATAGGTCTTATGGTTGGAGTTGGCATAGTTGATGGAACTACTTGATTTATGCCGAATTGTCTCAGGATCCTATTCGAACGATAGTATGTGGATTTCTCTAGACCTGGGAGTGGGACCCAATCCTTGGAGAAAGTACGAACGACTACCTCTTGCATCCCCAACCACCTGCAATACCACGTGATTTGTGCGCCTGTGAGATCCCTCATGAAAATTGTCCAATCCCGAATGTTGTGGAAGAAGACGGAATAACCACGACGTATATAATTCAGAGGATTGGTTTGGGGCCGTTCAATCAATGTGAGGTGTTCACACAACCACATCTGAAAAAGTGTGAAGAATCAGCATGATAACAATGATATTCCGAGAATCAGAGTGGGAGAATTTATACCTGAAGCTAGAGGGGAGAGTCGGACGTAAGAGCTGAGGCATCGTCCACCAGTTTGTCTAGGCAAAGGAGGGTTTCGCCTAAAGTTTAGCCACCAAAGTTTAGCCACCGACTCGGAGAGCACAAACACTAGGGGAGCCTACTAAGGGAAATTCATGTGTCATCACAAGGGCAAGAGCATGGTTTTGTTTTTCTCTCCATTCGGCATCACACTCCTCCGGATGATGTTCTGAACCACCAAGGAAATATTGGTCAGTGATCTTCGATAAGTCAAGACAGTTGTGCTGATCCAGAAGAAAACTAAGCTACCCATCAGCCAAGAAAAGAAATTTTCTAAACTCTTTCAGGACGGGTTTTGCAAGAGGAACCATGGCAACTTCGCTTACAAATTTTGCACCCATGAACGTGTTGAATTCATCAATGGAAGGACAAAGCTCCATCATGTTATGACCGAAGCGAAAAATGCGACGACTCTTGTCCCAGAATTTTGCAGCAGCACGAATCAAGTTCTCCTCCACCACCTTGGCATGAAAATTCTCACTCGTGTTTGTTTTAGATGTGTGTTGAAGGGATTCTGAGGTTTATGAGGGTCTTTAGACATCCCAGAGCTATTTTTATAGTGTTTTCAGATGAGAGGACTAGTGAAAAACCCTAAAGCCCAAACCCAAAAGCAAAAAAGGAAAAAAAAACAAAAACCTGGGAGCTATGACCGCAAAGCTGGCACTATTCACCCGAAAAATGTTTTTCCAAAAAAAAATTCTAGAAAATAGAGTGAGGAAGGAAAAAAGGGGAAAGAGAGAATATGAAAGAGAGGCGAAGAAAACATGTGTATTTATCATTTAAGGGGCATTTTATGATCTTTCACTTGAATTTACAATGATATGTGTTATTTTGAGTTAGACGTGTATTTTGCTTTAGAATGATGAGCCTTTTGATGACGTGATGAGCCTATTCTTTGGACGATTGCCTTGAATGAGGGAGGATCCGAAGGGCCCGCGAACTTGCCCGATCTAGACTAGCCGAGACCAGGGGCAGCTAGAAGTAGGGTGGATGAGAGTCGCTGGGGGCAGATACCTCTAAGAAGAAAGTAGAACCGATGAGAGTCACCAGGAGCAGGTGCCCCTAAAATAGAAGTAGGGTAGATGATAGTCGTTGGGGGTAGATACCCCTAAGGTAGAAGTAGAACTAATGAGAGTCGTTACGGGAAGATACCCCTAAAGTAGATGAAGATGTTGAGGGATAGATATCATAGGGACGTTGTCCCGACATAGAGGAGCACCGAGACGATGTAGTTGAACCACGGGATGATTCCCATTAGCCCCTGGGACCAGGAAAATCCCAAGACCGCGAGAAGAGATGAGATCCTCACGGGAGGGCGACAATATCCCTAGTTAGCATAGGTGAGATGATCCTTGTTGGCAAAATCCTCACGGGAGGGTGATAATATCCTTAGTTGGAAAAATCCCCACGGGAGGGTGATAATATCCTCAGTTGGCAAAATCCCCACGGGAGGGTGATAATATCCCCTCAGTTGGCAAAATCCCCATGGGAGGGTGATAATATCCTCAGTTGGCAAAATCCTCACGGGAGGGTGATAATATCCTTTGTTGGCAAAATCCCCACGGGAGGTTGATAATATCCTTAGTTGGCAAAATCCCCACGGGAGGGTGAAAATATCCTTAGTTGGCAAAATCCCCACGGGAGGGTGATAATATCCTTAGTTAGCATAGGTGAGAAGATCCTTTATTAATGACATTTGGGACTAGGAAAATCCAAAAAGAAACCCCGGTATGAGATGATTCCCGGTAGCTCTTGGGACCAGGAAAATCCCAAGAGAAGAGTCAATCACAAATCTCGGGATGAGAAGATTCTCGAGGTGGAGCATGTGATGCTCCAAACCATTGGTCCACAGCACTCACATTCGTTATCGAAATTTGGTTGTTCCTTCGTCTTTAAGTTTTAAAGACTCATCAACGAGGGGCATCTGTGAACACCCAAAATTGACCCATGAAAATTATATTGAGAATAGACTCCAGACATGTTTGAATCATAAGATTGATGAGTTAGTCTTGGGTTGAAGCATGGATGGGGTTTAATTTTAGTAGAATTTATACATTATTGTAATTAAGACTTTTAGATGCCTAGGATTAATGAGACGACTTATTCATGGGATTTATTAAGGACTAAATTGCTAAAATATATTTTATCTCATTAAATTTGGGCTTGTTTATTTATTAAACCCAATTACATTTGTTCTTGGGTTGAAGATAAATGTAAAAGTCTAATTTAATAAGGTATGGACTTTTGTTCAGAGTTGCACAGCCCATCAACACCTTGCTTGCAGACAAATTTAGCTCTGATTTTCGTGGAAAATCAGACTTAAATCATTCCTTAATAGCAAGAATGTTTTTAGTATGATTTTTGCTTAAAATGAGCAATCAATGTGTAATTAGTCAATTAGGAGACGATTGAGAGGAGTAGTAATCAAGAAAGCAGAGGATTCTTGGCAGTGTAGGGGTTAATTACGCGGTAGGATCAATCAGGGAGAAATTAGGGGAGAATCGGGACCGAAAAAGGAAAAAACAGGTGAGACGCGTAGGCGCGGGCGATCATCTCGGGATGACCGCCGGGCCTGGGCGGTCTTCAACCCATAACCGCCCAGCCTGGCTGTCATCTACAGGATGATCGCTGGCCATGGTGGTCATGCACACCCAGAAACGTGTTTTCGCCTGGATTTTCGCCCGCAATCTGATTCTACTCAGTTTTGGTACAGATTTTTGGCCATTACCTTGATCATTAAGTTGGTCCACGCCCCTAGGCTACCCAGAACACTATAAATAGGACCCCTCTCTCACATTTCAGGGGACACACATGCTATTACACAAACACTCTTCATAAAGCTTTGAAGCTTGGAGAAACTCTTTCTCTCTAAGCTTAAGAAATAGTTCCATAGGCAAAACTCTAGCAGAATTTCGTGGGCAGCATCATCCATTGAAGGCAGCAAAGGGAAAAATCAAGAAGAACTCCAAGATTGAGTTGAGGAGTGGGAGGAAATTGCATGGGAGGCACAACCCAAACCAAGGAGCTAAAGGAGGGCTATAAGAGGTAATCCTAATCCCTTTTTGTCTGACCAATTTTTGTTGAGATATTGATGTTGATGATGATGTGACTGTTGTGATGCCATGTCATGAACTACGTGGCTTTGAACCCGGTCGTCGGGGTACGTAGGTGGTTTCTAGTGTTGGAAACTCAAACCCAATCTTCTTCTTCTCCCCTTTCTTTTTACTATTCAGTTATTATGTGTTTTGGTGCTCACACTTGCACACTTGCACAAGGCATACAAAATCCTCTAATTGCACAAAGTTTCGCCCCAACATGGACAGGTGCCTAACACCTTCCTATCCATGACGAATCCCTAGGTCCAACATCTTTTGTTCGTTATCCAGTTGCCTAAATGGAGTCACACGAAGGGTTTTTCCCAAGTTTTTGTCCCTTAATAAAATTTGGGTGGCGACTCCAAAGATGTTGGAAGAAGGTTATGAAGAAGGTGTAAAGGAAAGGTGAGTAGGCCCAAGTGATTTTGGGTCGGGTATTCACAACTACCTTCCTCAAGCAAAATTCGATGCTTGCAGAATGTAGGACTAATTCCCTTCAAGTTCTCAACAGAATATCCAATAGCTTTCCTATGCTTCCTAAGCACATCAAGTAGCATCTCCTCCTCTACTTTACTCAACTCGGCATTGATGATAACAGGATATGTAGAGTCGGGACCTAAGAATGCATATCGTAGCTTAGATTGTAATGGTTTCAGCTCTACCTTTGGCGCGCTCCGAACATCTTCTTTCTTCTCTTCTCCAATCATCTCATAGCTCTTGTCTTTGGTTGCTTCCAATGGTGGCGTATATTGCAAAATATCTGCACTTTGGGCAATCTCCAAATGGTCATCTTCAGTAGTGCCACTCGTCACCAAGCAATTCAAGAGTGGATCATCATTAGTTGCTACTTTGCTCACTTCCTTCACGGCATCATCAATAAAATCAACTCGGAAACAATTGTCTTCTTCAATTGGTCCTTCGGTAGGACGGAAGACATTGGACTCGATTTTCTCATTCCCAATCCTTAAAGTAAGCTTTCCATCACGAACATCAATTTGAGCTCCAGCAGTGGCTAACCAAGAATAATTGGCATTTGAAAATCAATCTCTTTGTCGAGCACCATAAAATCGACTGGTACAGAGAACTTCCCAACCTTGATTGGAATATCCTCCAATATCCCCACTGGATATTTAACAGATCGATCCGCAAGCTGAAGAGAGATTGTAGTCGGCTTCATATCTCCAATGTCTAGCTTCTCAGCAATTCGCTTTGGAATAAGACCAACACTGGCTCCCAAATCACATCGAGCTCGCTCAATGCACATAGAACCAATATTACAAGGAATAGAGAAACTTCCAGGGTCCTTCAGTTTCGGCGGCAGCATGTTCTGCAGGATCGCACTGCACTCCTCCGTCAAAACCACTGTCTCGTAATCTTCTAGCTTCCTTTTCCTGGAAAAAATTTTCTTGAGAAATTTAGCATAACCGGGCATTTGAGAAATTATTTCAGTAAATGGAACATTAATATGCAATTTCTTTAAATGTTCAAGAAATCTCCCGAACTGTTCGTCTTTTTTGCCCTGCTGAAGTGGATGAGGGAATGGAACCGGTGGTTCATAAGCTTTGAATTCAGGCCGTATCTCAATTTGGAATTTGGTACCTGTACTGAAAATCCATGATTTTTGGTACCTGTACTACGCAAGATTCATGGTTTTTGGACTTCCGGTATCGGAAGATAACCGGAGACACGTGTCAACATATGATATGCCCACGTAGATTGTGGGTTCCATTACACCCGGTTTGCCCAGCCTCGCCCGGATCCGTCCGAAAATCCGACCTGTACGTGGGCATATCATATGTTGACACGTGTCTCCGGTTATCTTCCGATGCCGGAAATACCAAAAACCATGAATCTTGCATGGTACAGGTACCAAAAATCATGAATTTTCAGTACAGGTACCAAATTCCAAATTGAGGGCGAGTACAGGTACCAATATTTCCTATATTCCGCTATTCTTTTTCTTCTTGCTTAATGATGGTGTCTGCTTCATCTTCATTATATGGATAGGAATCATCTAATTGCCTACCGCTTCTAAGTGCTACAGCTTTGACTTGCTCTCTCGGATTAACTGTGGGCTGTCCCGGTAGGTTTCCTGGTGTCCTCATAATCGCCTCTGCTTGCTGCGCAAGTTGCGTCTCAAGCATCTTCGAGTGATTCTCCATATTCGCCATCTGATTGTTGAATCCTTGCATCATCTCCGTTTGCATACGTTGAGTCTCCATTATGGCTTTCATCATAGATGTAAGATCCATGTCTTGATTCTTCGGAATTTGCATGCTTGAACTCTTCTGCCTATAATCGTTCCTTTGAAAGTTGCCTTGCTGGTTCGGGTTGCTCTCCCTCCACGAGAAATTAGGATGATTCCTCCATTCCGGATTGTATGTGTTGGTGTAGGGTCCTCGTTATTGTTGGCGTTGATGAATGTAGTTCATCTGCTCAATTGTCAAGTCGTCTCTGGTTGGACAATTCATTGAATTGTGTCCAGCACCTGCACATTTATCACAAATTAAACTCTGCATAACAGCAGCAACACATGATTTCCCCTGCTGACTCAAAGAATCTAGCTTCGAATTAAGCATTGTCACTGTCTCCACTTCTAGAATTGCAGCTACTCGCTTGTTGTTTGATCGTTGTGAAAACCCTCAAGTTAAGGAGCCATTGTATTTACTTGATGGTAGGGTGCTGGAAGGAAAGCTGGTCTCAATTGGTTGAATTGGCCAGCAACTGGCTGAACGGATTAATTAGTCTTAATCCCTGATTAACTTGTGCTAAGTGTCTATGGGAGTTAAGACTAATAAGTGTGGGACAAGGGGGTAAGCTGGCTTGGGGCTTGGAACCACAGGCACATGCAAGGCAGGAAGTGGAGGGGAATGAGGCTGAGCTAGCAGGTTTCCAGGCTAAGGGGGTGGTAGGTGGCAGCTAGCTAAAGCTACAAGTTGAGGGTTTGACATCTGGCTGCTGACTAAGCCACTGCCTGAGTTTTAAAAGGGGGCAAGCAGGCACCCATTTCTCCTTTTCTGCCCAAAATTTTGACAGACACCTATACCCTATCTTCTGCCCAAATTCGTGAGAAAGCATAGAGGAAGAAAGGCTGGACGCTCTCAAGTATTTTCAAGGCATTCTACACAGAAAAGAAGTGGGTAAGTGCACTAGTCTGAAACTCTTAATGGTTTGGGTGCAAATTGACTGGATTAGTATGTTGTTGGCTTGGATAGTGCATCAATTTGGTTTTGTGTGGCATATATCATCTTGTTGCTGGATATTGGTTTGTGGAAGGATTATGCTTCAGGTTGGGAACGTTGGGTTGGAGATATTGAAGTGCAATTGGCCCTGTAGGAGGCCAATTGGAGTGCCTAGTGCACCAATTCGCCCCAACAGGTAGCCAATAAGTATCTCTAGCGGCCAATAGGCCTGGACAGAGCAACCAGGGGGCTTTGAGGACTAATAGTTGTCCAGGAGCTTGTGCAAAAGCACTTGGTCGGGGGGTAGATGGCTAGGGGTGGCGCGCCAATGCATGCATTGGTGCCAACCAACTGACTTAACGTGGCCAGTTGGAGTGTAGGCTAAGTTGTACCAATTTCTATTGATGCCTAATGTTGCTAAGTCTCTTATAGATGTTAAATTGTATGTGGCAGGTGCTAGAACTCGAGGAGCACCAAAGGAAGGAGAAGGGCCTAGTGAGGCTTAATTCTGTGTAAGTTTGGTTGCATGCTTGTGTGATAGCAATGATGCTTATTGGCATGGTAGATGACCCTGCTTCCTTTAAATATGGCACCCAAGGTGCTACTGTGATGTTGAGATGTTTATTATGCCTTGGCTTGTGATGAGTTCGTAATACGGGCTATGCATTTCATTCATTTCACTTGCATCATGACATTACATGAGATTGTATAAGATGATTGCCTTGCAGTGCTCTTAGGCTGCTTGGTCAATTGAGATGATGGTGGTATTGTGCTTGGCGCCGTGTGTGGTGGTGGTAGCCAAACTGATATGCCTCGTATGTGGGGCTGTAGGCTAAGAAGTAACACCTGTTGGCAAGGCTACCAGACCCGCAGGTAGGCTAGGTACAACTCCACGATAGCTTACCCGTGGGCTGATCACGGCGACTTGAGATGTTGGTTGTTGGTTGTTGTTTGCCGCTTGTATGTGTTAATGCTAATGCCTAGTATGACCACCTGCTTATTCAGTCGTGCACTCACCCCCCCCTTTCTTTCCACACCCATGTTTCAGGACAAGGAGAGCACTAGTAGCTGGTGTGGGCAGGCTCGAGTGGCGTATCTTATAGCGATGGGTACTTAGCCTAACTCGGTCTCACCTAGTGTCCTTAAGGCTTGACTTAAACTTGATGCTTGTAATTTTCCACTGTGTTGTACTTGGCTAATGAATAAATAAGCCTTATGTGTATGTGTGAATGTTGTTGATGAGATGCCGTCTTGAGTATTGCTGCGCGCTAGTTACTACAGTCGTCGGGGCTAACTTCCGTTGTTGAAATTTAGGCCTTTGGGTGCTAGCTCCTTGGCAGCATAGAGTGCCTGGCCAGTCACGTTTGACGGGACGTGACAAATTTGGTAGCGGAGCATGGTTAAGTAGTAAGGGGCTTAGTCTAAGTATCTTTTGAAGGCTGGTACCCATCAATAGGAGCCGTGGGTTGGTGAGAGCTAATTCTTTGTGTTCGTTTCTTGCCCTTGTTGCAGGTAAACAAACAAAAAGGAAGTCAGGAAAGGAAGTATATCAGGATGACAATGCTCGTGAAGAGCAATCTGTTTATGGTGCTGAGGATGAGCTTGATCCTCCCTATGACCCGGGTGCCGAGTATGAACTGCCCAATGAGGAGTACTCTGATGCTACTCAGGAAACGCCTTTGGAAGTGCTGAAGGCTGGCTTGCATGGTGTGAACAGGGCAGTTGAGACTATGGCTGAGGCAATCGCTGCTGACCGAAATAGAAGGGTGAACCCAACACCCCAACTTCACAGTGGGGAATCTCTCCTTGTCACATTTATGAAACTTGAACCACCCCCGTATACGGGAGCTGATAGTGAAGACCCACAATTATTCTTGGAAGAAATTTGGAAGTGTTGTGAGGTAATAGGGTGCACTGGTCATAGAGATGTGGGATTTGCTGCTTTTCGATTGAAGGGGGATGCTAACAACTGGTATCAGTCTAAGAAGAGAGAAAGGGGAGCTGATGCAACACCCTTGACGTGGGTTGAATTCTCTGAAATGTTTCTTGCTCGGTTTTTGCCTGAAAGTGTCAGGGATGGTAAGGCATATGAGTTTGAGTCCCTTAAGCAAGGGGGTATGATGGTGACTGAGTATGATTCAAAATTCACAAATCTGTCCAAGTATGCAATGCATCTGGTTCCGGATGAGCAAAAGAAAGTTAAGAGATTTGTTCATGGGTTGAAGACCTCTATTTACAATTCTCTGGTTGCCCATGATTTCCACTCTTATGCTGCTGCAGTGGATAAGGCGAGGGCAATCGAAGCCAGAGCCCGAGAGGGTGATGTTGAGGCTGTAAATGCTAAGCGGACTAAGCTAGAGGGTTCGTAAAGTCAGCCTAGCTTCTCTGCTGGTGCCGGACAATTTCGGGGGAGAGGTAAGCTGGGAATGTGGGCGAACTTGCCAAAGGCACGGTTTCAAGGCAGTTCTAGCTACGGTGCCCCGAGCTCAGGGGGGAGTTTCATGAGACCCAAATTTAATCAATTTCAGGGTGGTTCAGGTGTGCAAATGAGGCCTAGCAACTTGTGTTTCAAGTGTGGCAAGTTCGGACATATGGCAAGGAAGTGTCCTGTTGGGCAAAGCATATGTTATGTATGTGGACAAGGGGGACATATAGCTCGAGATTGTACTTTTGAGCAGTCATCCATGGCATCGAGTGTGGCTTCACCCCCACCTAGACCACAACGTGCAGATAGCCAGTCCACATTTCGTGGTCGAGGAGCATCTGGTCGTGGTGGTGCTGGTAGGGGTGGTGGCCACCAGCTGGGACAAGGGCAGGCATACTAAAAGTTAACTTATGCCCTGCCTTATGTTTAATTGACACGGGGTGTACTCACTCCTTTGTTAATACACATTTTGCAAAATACTTTGAGGGAGCCCCTGGTGAATTGAGTAGTCCATTGGCTGTGTATACACCACTGGACGAGCGGGTCTTTGTGGATAAAGTGTATCGAGGGTGTGATATCTGTGTGATGGAACATCAGTTGCCGGCGGACTTATTGTTGCTGCCAATGGCTGATTTTGATGTAATTTTGGGAATGGATTGGTTGTCCCGACATGGTGCACGGGTGGATTGTGCAGGTAAAAGAGTGAAGTTTCAGCCATTGGGAGAGGCAGAATTTGTCTTTCAAGGGAAATTTTTCTCTACAACCCCCAGGAAAAATTCTGCTGTGTAGCCAGCGCGGGTAGCACAGCAAACTGATTGCTTATATATAGCCACAGTGCAATGTGTAGGTGAGCAAAAAATTTCAATTGATCAAGTTCCTATCGTTAATGAGTTCGTTGATGTTTTCCCTGAAGATTTGCCGGGGTTTACCACCGGGACGTGAAATTGAGTTTGGCATTGAGCTTGTGCCGGGTGCAGAACCTGTATCCATTACACCATATCGGATGGCCCCTACAGAATTGCGTGAGCTGAAAACTCAGTTGCAAGACTTATTGGATAAAGGGTTCATTAGGCCAAGCGTGTCACCATGGGGGGCTCCAGTACTGTTTGTCAAGAAGAAAGATGGCTCAATGAGAATGTGTGTGGATTACCGACAACTGAACAAGCTGACGGTACGGAACAAGTACCCGTTGCCGCGCATTGATGACTTGTTTGATCAACTGCAGGGGGCAAGCTACTTCTCAAAGATTGATTTGAGGTCCGGTTATCATCAGCTGAGAATAAAGGAAGAAGATGTGCGGATAACTGCTTTTCGGTCAAGGTATGGGCACTACGAATTCCTAGTGATGCCATACGGACTAACCAATGCACCAGCAGCTTTTATGGACTTGATGAACCGTGTGTTCAAGCAATACCTAGACAAGTTTGTGATTGTCTTCATCGATGATGTGCTGGTCTACTCAAAAACTAAAGAAGAACATGAGAGGCACTTGAGGATTGTGCTACAGACCTTACGAGAAGGAAAACTATATGCCAAGTTCTCCAAGTGTGAATTCTGGTTGGAAAGAGTATCCTTTTTGGGACATGTCATATCTGCTGAGGGTATTGAAGTAGATCCACAAAAGGTAGAAGCAATTGTAAAATGGCCGAAGCTGACTAGTGTAACCGAAGTACGAAGCTTCCTTGGGCTAGCTGGGTACTATCGACGGTTTGTTGAGGGCTTTTCCACTATTGCTGCACCATTGAGCGCACTAACTCAAAAGAAAAAGCCATTTGTTTGGACTGAAGCTTGCGAGAAAAGTTTTGAGGAGTTGAAATGTAGACTAACTTCAGCACCAATACTTACCTTGCCTAAGGAAGGAGGTGTGTATACAGTGTATTGTGACGCGTCGAGGGTTGGTTTGGGTTGTGTATTAATGCAGGATGGCAAGGTGATTGCTTATGCATCCCGGAAACTCAAAAAGAATGAGGAGAATTATCCGGTGCACGATTTGGAGATGGCAGCAGTGGTATTTGCTTTAAAAATCTGGAGACATTATTTATATGGAGAGTCTTGTGAGATTTATACTGATCATAAAAGCTTGAAGTACATAATGGAGCAACGGGACTTAAACTTGAGGCAACGAAGATGGGTCGAATTACTCAAGGACTATGAATGCGTAATCAAGTACCATCCCGGAAAAGCAAATGTTGTGGCTGATGCTTTGAGTCGAAAATCTGTTGGTAGTTTGGCGCACATTAGTGTGGCCAGAAGGCCTTCAGTTGGAGCATGGCATGAATTAATGGATCAAGGTTTGCAATGCACGGTGATTGAATCAGGAGCATTATTGGCACACTATCAAGTGCGACCTGTCCTAAATGAAGAAATTGCTCATGCACAAGATCAAGATAGAGAAACAAAGCTATGGAAGGAAAAAGCTAATCGGGGAGAATTGACGGGATTTGTAGTTTCTTCTGATGGCATTTTGAGATTTGGTTCGAGAATGTACGTACCTGATGCTGGAGACCTCCGCAGCAAACTATTAAGAGAGGCACATCAGACTCGTTATACCATGCATCCAGGTTCTACTAAGATGTATCATGATCTTAAGCAATATTATTGGTGGAACAATATGAAACGGGATGTGGCAGAATATGTAGCTAAATGTCTCACTTGTCAGCAAGTGAAAGGGGAGCACCAGAAAGTACCAGGATTACTTCAGCCACTGCCTATAAATGGGAAAGAGTTGCTATGGATTTTGTTAGTGGGTTGCCTCGAACTGTTGGTGGATTTGATTCTATTTGGGTGGTAGTTGACAGGTTAACAAAGTCTGCACACTTTCTTCCAGTGAAAACTACTTACAACTTCACCAAGTTAGCTCAAGTTTACATTGATGAAATTGTGAGATTGCATGGTGTACCGGTTTCAATTGTCTCTGATCGAGGACTGCAATTCACATCTAAATTCTGGCGTAGCTTCCACGGAGCAATGGGTACTCGGCTTGATCTAAGCACTGCATTCCACCCGCAAACTGATGGCCAAAGCGAGCGGGTGATACAAATTTTGGAGGATATGTTACGAGCATGTGTACTAAATTATGGGGACAATTGGAGCAAATATCTTTCCTTAGTGGAATTTGTTTACAATAACAGCTATCAGTCAAGTATTGACATGGCGCCCTATGAAGCTTTATATGGACGAAGATGCCGTACACCAATATGTTGGGATGAGGTAGGAGGAAGGAAGTTGCTCGGCCCAGAAATTGTTGAGCTTACCACTGAAAAGGTGAAGATTGCCCGTGAAAATTTGGTTGCTGCCCAAAATAGACAGAAATCTTATGCGGACAATAGAAGACGTAACTTGGAGTTTCAAGAGGGGGATATGGTATTTCTGAAGGTTTCACCTACAAGCGGGTAATGCGGTTTGGGAAGAAAGGCAAGTTAGGACCCCGATATGTTGGCCCGTTTGAAGTGCTTGAAAGAATTGGCCCGGTGGCATATCGACTTGCCCTTTCACCAAATCTTTCTGGAATCCATCCAGTGTTTCACATCTCTATGCTGCGGAAGTATGTGCCTGATCCACCGCATATACTTACTCCACAAGAAATTCAGTTGGGAGAAGAATTAACTTATGAAGCACAGCCTGTTGAGGTCATCGATAGGCAAATTCGCAAGTTGCGGAATAAGGGCGTAGCTTCTGTTAAAGTTGTTTGGGAAGATGCAGCAGGAAGGGAGGCTACGTGGGAGTCAGAGCAGGAAATGGTGAGCAAATATCCACACTTATTTGCAAGTAAATTCGAGGACGAATTTCAATAAGGGGAAGATGATGTGAAAACCCTCAAGTTGAGGAGCCATTGTATTTACTTGATGGTAGGGTGCTGGAAGGAAAGCTGGTCTCAATTGGTTGAATTGGCCAGCAACTGGATGAACGGATTAATTAGTCTTAATCCCTGATTAACTTATGCTAAGTGTCTATGGGAGTAAAGACTAATAAGTGTGGGACAAGGGGGTAAGCTGGCTTGGGGCTTGGGACCACAGGCACATGCAAGGCAGGAAGTGGAGGGGAATGAGCTGAGCTGGCAGGTTTCCAGGCTAAGGGGGTGGTAGGTGGCAGCTAGCTAAAGCTACAAGCTGAGGGTTTGACACCTGGCTGCTGACTAAGCCACTGCCTGAGTTTTAAAAGGGGGCAAGCAGGCACCCATTTCTCCTTTTCTGCCCAAAATCTTGACAGACACCTATACCCTATCTTCTGCCCAAATTCGTGAGAAAGCATAGAGGAAGAAAGGCTGGACGCTCTCAAGTATTTTCAGGGCATTCTACACAGAAAAGAAGTGGGTAAGTGCACTAGTCTGAAACTCTTAATGGTTTGGGTGCAAATTGACTGGTTTAGTATGTTGTTGGCTTGGATAGTGCATCAATTTGGTTTTGTGTGGCATATATCATCTTGTTGCTGGATATTGGTTTGTGGAAGGATTATGCTTCAGGTTGGGAACGTTGGGTTGGAGATATTGAAGTGCAATTGGCCCTGTAGGAGGCCAATTGGAGTGCCTAGTGCACCAATTCGCGCCAACAGGTAGCCAATAAGTATTTCTAGCGGCCAATAGGACTGGACAGAGCAACCAGGGGGCTTTGAGGACTAATAGTTGCCCAGGAGCTTGTGCAAAAGCACTTGGTCGGGGGGTAGATGGCTAGGGGTGGCGCGCCAATGCATGCATTGGTGCCAACCAACTGACTTAACGTGGCCAGTTGGAAGGTAGGCTAACTTGTACCAATTTCTATTGATGCCTAATGTTGCTAAGTCTCTTATAGATGTTAAATTGTATGTGGCAGGTGCTAGAACTCGAGGAGCAGCAAAGGAAGGAGAAGGGCCTAGTGAGGCTTAATTCTGTGTAAGTTTGGTTGCATGCTTGTGTGATAGCAATGATGCTTATTGGCTTGGTAGATGACCCTGCTTTTTTTAAATATGGCACCCAAGGTGCTACTGTGATGTTGAGATGTTTATTATGCCTTGGCTTGTGATGAGTCCGTAATACGGGCTATGCATTTCATTCATTTCACTTGCATCATGACATTACATGAGACTGTATAAGATGATTGCCTTGCAGTGCTCTTAGGCTGCCTGGTCAATTGAGATGATGATGGTGTTGTGCTTGGCGCCGTATGTGGTGGTGGTAGCCAAACTAATATGCCTCGTATGTGGGGCTGTAGGCTAAGAAGTAACACCTGTTGGCAAGGCTACCAGACCCGCAGGTAGGCTAGGTACAACTCCACGATAGTTTACCCGTGGGCTGATCACGGCGACTTGAGATGTTGGTTGTTGGCTGTTGTTTGCCGCTTGTATGTGTTAATGCTAATGCCTAGTATGACCACCTGCTTATTGAGTCGTGGACTCACCCCCCCTTTCGTTCCACACCCATGTTTCAGGACAAGGAGAGCACTAGTAGCTGGTGTGGGCAGGCTCGAGTGGCGT
This sequence comes from Turnera subulata, assembly GCA_028386065.3. NCBI lineage: Eukaryota > Viridiplantae > Streptophyta > Magnoliopsida > Malpighiales > Passifloraceae > Turnera > Turnera subulata. Next base: position 90,613 of record MK814804.1, read on the forward strand.
ATCTTATAGCGATGGGTACTTAGCCTAACTCGGTCTCACCTAGTGTCCTTAAGGCTTGACTTAAACTTGATGCTTGTAATATTCCACTGTGTTGTACTTGGCTAATGAATAAATAAGCCTTATGTGTATGCGTGAATGTTGTTGATGAGATGCCGTCTTGAGTATTGCTGCGCGCTAGTTACTACAGTCGTCGGGGCTAACTTCCGTTGTTGAAATTTAGGCCTTTGGGTGCCCTGTGCTAGCTCCTTGGCAGCATAGAGTGCCTGGCCAGTCACGTTTGACGGGATGTGACAATCGTGAAGTGCTCTGGTAACTATTACTCGCCATCGTCTGCAACTTCTGATACGCCACATCGGGAGCTTGCCCCACGAATGCCCCTTCTGAAGCTGCGTCCAAACTCATGCGCAAAGGCTCATTTAAAAAATTAAAGAAAGATTGAACTACAAGCCAATCGGGTAGTCCATGTTGTGGGCATCCTTGAATAAGATCCTTGTAACGTTCCCATGCTTCATAAAAACTTTCTCTATCGAATTGAGTGAATGATGTAATCTTGCTCCGGACACGTGCTGCTTTATCTGGTGGATAATATTTGGCAAGAAAAGCCTTTGAAAGCTCCTCCCACATCTTGTATGTTCCAGCTGCTCCTGACTTCAACCACTTCGTAGCCTTGCCTTGCAAAGAAAACAGAAATAAACGAAGTCAAATTGCATCATCAGTTGCCCCATTGAATTTGATCAAATCGCAAATCTCCGTAAACGTCTGTAAATGTTGATTCGGGTCCTCATTATTCTGGCCTCCAAATTGTTCCTCTTGCACCATGTGAATGAGTGCTGTTTTCAGTTCGAAATTGTTGGCAATGATCGCTGGCCTTGCAATGCTCGACTGCACGATATCCAAACTCGGTGTTGCGTAGTCACGCAATGTCGTGTTTCCTTCTTCTGCCATGATGACTGTCTCAAAATTATCTGCTACAACTTCTGCTTCCTTTTCTATTTTAGTGTCTTGAAGAAACCCCACAACTTGCTTCTGCTTTCGCTTGTTCGGGCGTAGTTGCTTGTGTAATGTTCTCTCGATCTCCGGATTGATCTCAGGAATTGGACTCGATGAAGCACCGATTCTCGTCTTGGGTATCAACCAAAAATCGACAACACCATATAAAAAAGAAAAACACAAATCGATTAAATAAAATAAAAAGAAACTAATGCGAAAAGTAAAACCTAAAGTATTCTAGTTGCAATCACAAAAATATTAAAACCGATTGTTCCCCGGCAACGGCGCCAGAAAAGCTTGATGCGTTTTATTTACTCGTGACTTTTTCAAATTTATAATTCATGATCAATTCACAGCACGACACACAAATAACTCACGAGTAAACGCAACGATTGTTAACTGCAAGCGCACAGTGTACTATGTAGTATAGTAGTCTAATCAAGGTCGATCCACGGAACAAGGGAAACAAGTACTACCTAATGTCACAACTTACGATTATCTAGGAAAATCAAATAAAAGATGGTGTAGAGTGATGTTGACTAGGCTAGAAAGAAAAGAAATAAAATCGCAGACTTATTCTAAAGTGAAGTTCTATCAATATCTAAAGCAACCTAGGAAATCGGGGTTCGCACAATTACTATCTAGGTTTATTATGCATGGAATCGATATCTATATTGATGTGTGATTGTGGGCAATTGTTTCTAATGTCATAATCCTCAGCTCTCACATGTTGAATCAAATATTCAGTAAAGACTACTACCTAGCTCTCGCATAGCGTAGCATCAATACCAAACTCATTAAGCACAAAACAGTCAATCAAGCCCTAAGAAACTATCAGCTCTCGCATATTTTAGCATCAATCAATCTATGTTCTTCTAGGTATCATCATATAAATTGTGCAGCTCTTGCATGTTTCAATCAATAAGAATCAATCCAAAGTAGATAGGTAATTCGGCACACATAGATTGAACAATCAACACAATCAATTGAATAAACATCAATCCATAAATAACAAAACCATAGAAGTAATTGGTTACATACTTACTCCTAGATTATAGAACTAGTTCATCATAATAAAATAGCAAATCATCAGTATCTCACAAGAATTCATCAAGTAAACAATTAAACAGAAAGAGAATCGAATAAAAGAGAGAGTAGTGAAGTCGGGTAGCCGATTTGTGTTGGTGATGATGCCGTCGACTTGTGCTCCTCTGATGATGACTTCTGCTGCAATTGGACTAGTGATTCTATGACCTTGAACCTTCAAATCTTGCTAGAAAAACATTGAATTATTGTGGGGAATAACCTTTGAAATTGGATGAGGAATTCGGCACCACCTAAAGGATCCAAAAGAGTGAAAACCCTAACCCTACTAGTGTGTGTAACCTAATAACTAACCAATTCGGCAGAGCTTCGCCCTTTGACTTCTGCCTTCTGAATATGTCGACCTAGGGTGTCCTTTTATACTGCCTTTAGCTGCTGGAAGTTGGTGGGGCTCTCCTTCTTTGAATGGAAATTGAATTCTTGACTTACACTTCAAGTTGGACTTTTGCCTGTTTTCTGACCCAAAAATTGCACGCCACTTAACTCCTAGAAGACGTCCGAACTGGGCATTGGGATCTTCTATAAAGTTCTAGATAATTCTCTCAGCTTTATTTATATAGAAAGAACTCTTCAACTGGACTTCTGTAGCTCAGGATATCGCTGAAAAACTAGGCCTGGGTCGGCATAGAAAATTCTGCATCCTGGGCTGGATTAAAATAATTACTGCTCCTTATAGACACGTCCAAATATTATGAAATTTATTCCATAGAAATCTCTGGAAGTCTAGTTTTGTCTCCAATTGGTCCCACTTAATTTTGATGCCTAGAACTCCCGAAATCATCAAAATAGTCGGCTGTCCTCACTGCATCAAGTTTCCTAAATTGGGCTTGGTTTCCGAACTTGGCTAAAAAGCTTCCATTCTTCGATAAAAAACGTTAAATTTCTGATAAAAACATTTAATCAAAAAAACTGAAGTACTAATTGATACAATGCATAAAAACACACAATAATATAAAGATTATACACATAATCGATCAAGAATACATAGTAAAAACCATTCAACACCATCATAAAAATACTAACATTTAGATGTTATCAATATGATATAGACATTGTTTGATGAGCTTAACTTGACATAATCGTACCTTATATCATTATTTCCACTTGACAACCCCTTTGAGCTTTTGTTGATGGTCAATTTCATTTTCATACGCCTACATAATTATGCCTTAGCCATTTGAGCCTTGTATGACCATCAAAGTGCTTTTAAGCGTACTGTTCTTCAAATTATAGCCCGACCCTGTCTGCTTTCCTTCCTAGTTCTAATTTTTAGGATGACAGTGTTGTGGCAGTGCCCGCTGCAAGGTGAAAAACACAAGGTGATTGTCGAGAAATGGAATGGAGCTTAGTACAATAAAGACATGGAGATAAGTGATGTATTACAATGAAGTCAAGGGAAATAACAAAAAAAAAAGAAGAAAGAAAAAAAATTGAAATAAGAAAGAAGAGAAAAACTTCTTTCCACTCCCTTGAAAATCTTTTGCTCTCATTATCTCCTGTGATATTATTTTCTATGCTCCAAACATTCTAAAAATTCTTGGTTCATGCATTATTTGAGGAAGAAAGTTATCCTAGGTTAGAATTTTGGGAGGTAAGCAGTTTTTGTTAACCTATTTATTCTCTTTCTTTGGTAGCCCTAACCAACCCCATTACAAGACCAAGAAAGACCCATTGATCCTTGTTTATGCCTTTATACTCATTAGTAGAGACTGGAAATATGAAAATCGGCCTACGAAATGGTTGTTTTTAACTTGGGCACTTATCTTTTCGCAATGGCATATGGAACTTCGAAGGTTGAATGGCTTCCAATTTGATTTTCTTTTGATCATCAATGTACTTTCTGAATTGTGTTGAATTAGAACTAATGATTTTTCTTTCATAAGAACAATTCAGGATTCGGACTGTAAGTGGTGTAGTGTGCGTGACAAGTGCTGTTGATGTGTTTAATTTTGAGAAGGCAACTGTAATTTCCTGCTGCATCATTTTCTTTGTTCTTAAGTCATTATTTTGCTTGGGGACAAGCAAAGATTTAAGTTTGGGGGAATTTGATGAGCATGAAATTACACTACTTTTACAGCATGCACTGTAGTCTTTTGGCCTTACATTTAGCATCAATTCATGCATTTAGATAAGAAATCACTTGCTTTTGCACCAAATCCTACTTTACTTGCTCTTGTTTTCCTTCAGGTGCATTTAGGTCCATTTTGGAGAGGATTTTGACGATTTTGGCCCAACACTCAACGAGGCGCTGCTGACTGCCCAGTCCCAATTTAATTTGTAGCAGCGACAACGCCCAGATTTGTCCTGACAGCGGGTAATGCGTCAAAGTCCCGATTTTATAATAAACTTGGAGCTTGCGCATAAATTCAAGGAGTTTTCATAGGAGATCACGTGGACACTCCTAGCAAGGAAAGAAGATCTGGAAGCATAATTAAAGAGGAGTTCTTGAAGCTAAAGGCTAGGAATTTAATTCCAAAACCTACTGTTTTAAGAATTTAACCGTAGAAATAAAAGCAAGAGGCTTTCTCACGAAATTAACAAGCTTTGGGAGGAGGAAAAACACGAAATTTGGCTGGAGAGAAAGTGGTTCTTGAGTCTTCTTTTTATTTTTATTTTTATTTGTAGTCATGTCGACTACTTTTTTTATTTTTTTTATTTTTTTTTTCTCCTTCATGAACTAATTTCTTCTATCTAGGTTTATGGGATGTAGCTACATTCTTTGATGCTTAATTGATATTTCAGACTTGGTTTTATATATTTGTTATTGCTTGATTTGTTTATGGAGAAGCTTAACAATGCTTGCGGCCTGATCACCCTCGTGTACAATTTAGATGACTTAGTGAAGCACTGAACAGGAGAAGCTAGGAAATCAGATTGTTCCATGTTCAACCTGTACCTTACTGATTGTCAAGAGAGATTTTTAGGGTAGTTGAGGATACAACACCTAGTACAGCACCCACTGCACCCTAGGACAGGCTTCTCTGGCGAACAGCAAGGTGTTCGGGGCTAGGGTAGTTCTACAATAACAGTAAACAGCTGGTTGTAGATGAAACATGCTAGGAAGCCCTACAAGTTGGACGAATTTATTAACAAAGTTATTGATTTATTAGTTAAGCAGCATCAGCTGTAGTGAACCCCGGACAACCTAGATTTCTTATCCCTGCGTTTTCCCGCAATCGATATTCCTTGCTTTTACTTTCTGTTTATTTACTTTATTATCACCACAACATCAATTTTATTAATTTTATTGTTATTTAGTCTAATCAATTGAAATCCTAAGGACAGTGTTATTTACAATAGTCCCTGTGATTCAACCTTTCAGCTTGTTTTGCAACGAACATTCACCTGTCCACATTACACACCTAAGAAATGTGAATCGGATGATGATTAGTATGTTACCTAAGGCTAATTAATTGATCTTATTATCATAATGCATGCACTAAAGTGTCACATTGATCACACTATTATAATATGCCTTTAAGTGCAATTAACTATGCTAATAATTGTCCCATTATATCATATGCTAAACAAGCTATCTAGATTTTGATTATGACAAATCTATATGTAGCATGTGTTGTGTCAAACCAAAAATTGCAGCTCACATGAAGTATGCCAACCCGTGACCAAGCCTTGGAAAAAGAGTGAGTGGGATTGGTTTTGGAGCGTGATGGGTCGCTTTCAACATACAAACTCCCAATGCCCATCATGTTTGTTTAATCCATAGTGGGATTGGTCAACAAAACTAGTACCTTCCATTTCTAGAGATTGTTTTTATGATTAAAGCAACCTTAAACTAATCAAAAGGTAACTGAATTCAAACTTCCAAAGACCAACCTAAGAATATGCTAAACAAAGTTATCAATGACAAAAAGCTGTAGTTTGGTGTGTCTGTGAATACCTGACCCAAAATCACTTGGGCCTATTCACCTAATCCTTTCACCTTTTTCTTCGGGTCAATCCCATAACATTGGAGTCGCCACCCATGTTTTATTAAGGACAAAACATGGAAAAAACCTTAATATGACTCCTTTAGGCTACAAGGTCAGGGCGAACCAAAGTTTTGGGATCGGGGGTTCGTCACAGATGGGAAGGTGATAGGCACCCATCCGTGTTGGGTCGAGACTATGTGCAATTATGAAATGCATGTGTGCCTGGTGCAAGTGTGCAGGTGTGGAAAGTAAAGAGAAGGGGAGAAGAAGACGATTTGGCTTGCATCCCGTTGTAAGACCGGGATTACCTACGTACTCGAGTGATCGGGGTCAAAGCCATGTAGTTCTAAACATGGCACAAATCAGCCACTTACATCATCAAAAGCATCAACATATAATCAACAAAGAACAATCAAAAGAGAGGGTTTAGTGTTACCTCTTGTAGCCCTCCTCTAGCTCCTTGTAATGGGTTGAGTTCTACACCCATCTTCTTGCCGTTTCCAAGCTTTATGGTTGATCCTCTTCTTGACCTCTCCTTGCTGAACCACTGCTAATGTCTCTCACGAAAATCTTCCAGAGTTTCTACCTAAAGAATGGGTTTCTAGGCTTGGAGAAGTAGAGTTTCTCCAAGCACTCAAGGCTTATAGGTGCATATGTGAGAAAAATGTGTGATCTCTCGAAATGTGTGTGAGGGGTCCTATTTATAGTGCTCTGGGAAGCTTAGGGGTGTGGACCTACTTAATGGTGAAGATTATGCCCGAAAATCTGGTCCAAAACCGCGTAAGATTGAATTAGGAACAAAATCGTCGAAAATTGGAGATTCTGGGCACCTCTGACCGCCGCTGCCGGCGGTCATGTGGGAAGGACCGCCAGCACCTGGTGATCGTCGCGAGAGGACCGCCGGTCACCCCGCCTGTCACCCGTTGTTTCCTTTTTTGGCCTCCAATCCCCCTAATTTAGCTCTTTTTTGATCCTACCGCGTAATCAACCCCTAATTAACCAAGAATCACTCAATTACTTGATTATCACTCCCCCTTATTCATTCCATAGTGGATTGATTACACCTTAATGCCTATTTCATACTAAATCATACCAAAAACAACATTTCTATAAAATTATCCTGCAAGAAATATGTTAATAGGCTGGGTAAACTCTGCAGAATCCATTTACTTGGACCCTTAAATCCATTCCTAACCCAAAAATAAATCAATTCAATATAATTGGGTTAAAAACAACTAAAAGAGAGCAAGCAATAAAATGAAATATATTTTAATATAAATAAACCTTATTATATGTTTTACCCTAAGATTAAATCATCCTATTAATCCTAAGCTTTAGATGCACAAAGGTTTAGGTTACCAAAATACGTTAATTCTACTAAACTAAATTCTTATTATACCTTAACTCAAAATCAGATCATCTCATTAACCTCAAGTTAAGCATGTTTGGAATCTACTTTTAGTAAAATATTCGTGGGTCAAATTTGGGTGTTCACAGATGCCCCTCGTTGATGAGTCCTTAGGAACTAAGGACGAAACAATGTAAGACAGGAACCCCCAAATTTGAATGATGAATGTGGGACGTGTGTCAAGTTTTGAAACATCCCATTCTCCTCTCCAAGAATCATCTCATCCTGGAGCTTTGAGGGACAGGACCTCGGATTCTGGGAATCATTTCATGCAAGGTATACTCAGTTGGGTTTCGACTTGGGAATCATCTCATCCCAAGTATTGGGAATCATCTCATCCCGAGGTGATAGAATTAGGTTGTCAACTGTAAGTAACCGGCATGCAAACTTGACAATCAAAATGCAGCGGAAAGAACCGGTACTCATGGAGGATCCAAGTGAAGCTAACTAAACCGAATAACAATTTTTCATACCTTGCTTGGATGAGGTCTTTCACCCAATTATAGTGTAGAATCAGCAAGAACCCGACAAGAAATCCGTCTCCTCTACGGTATCCACACGAATCTTCGATGTCCAGCTAGCAATCGTCTCACGATCACCAACCTGAGCACTCCCGAACCGCAGTGCTAGCTGCACAAAACCGAGAGCTAGAACTTGTGTTTGATGTGTTTCTTTCTTTCTCGAAGAAAAGGGTGTGTAATCTGAAAAATTCAAGTCTCACTCAAGTCTCACTTGTGTTTGTTCTTGCAAGTCTGAGAATTCAGAATTCAAGAGCTGAATAATCTGATTACCACCTCAATTAGTGCAAAGAGTAATAGAGAAAATAGCCAACATAATGGCCCATTATCCATCATGATTAAGATTCCATCATTATCTAATCTAATCATGTCTCCACTATACACTAATGAAATTACACAACACAGCACTAATTCTAGTTCAATAATTCAAACAAATAATGAACCAAAACGACCCTGGTCCAACCACGGTACAACCATGGTTCAACCACCAGCTCGAATCAACAGTTCTAAGTGTGTGACCCTGTACGCACTTGTAACGTTTGGCAATAATTGTAAAATCTCATTTTACAATTATAAACAATGAGCGGTGTCTAGCAACACATCATTGCTACCCAAACGACAAGATCAGTACTGATTCATTATGCCTCGGAACATGTCATCGTCCTTTTGACACATTATCAAGATTAAACACGAGACATGGAATTAGTCAATCTCGTATATGTTTGTTCTAAGTTTCTTGATCCCCGAGTTAACTGTGTAAAACTGATACTAATGATATCACCATATCACATGATCCGAGCATGGCCATGCATTTACAGTTCAACTCTATCAAGAGGCCCAACTAATAATATACCCGTTATATGGGTTGGACGAATTCCAACTTGATCATACAAAACCCACTACACATTATATCATATACCCAATGATTACACTAAGGTCTACTCAGTTACGAATAGCCAAGAGTATTATCAAAGTATATGACTCACATGTTGGGAACCTTGATGATCTCAGGTCTAAGGACAAGACATATAAGAACCACTAATGACAATCATATAACGTTTCACGTAGTGTTCTTATGTTGGGGTCAGTCCAGACCACAAGTTCTCTAACTTGTACCCGTATGTAGAATTCATATCTCATATAATTCTCAACATACGCTAGTCTTAATTTATTATTACAACCCATCCATAATAATAATCGACTAGGGACATTTAAGAATATAAAATATTATAAGGTTATAAATATGTGCAAGCGTTTATCTCATAAATATATTTATTGGAATAACCTTAATGTATTTACATGACTATGTACGATCATCCAATGATTGGATTTTGGGCATATTACACTAACAATCTCCCACTTGCACTAAAGCCAATCATCCATGCATCTAATACCAATGGATGTAGCATGACCATCATGCTTCCGCTGCGTGAGAGGCTTAGTCAATGGATCTGCTACATAGTTCTCAGAAGGAACTTTGCACAGCCTCAGTTGTAGAGTCGGCAACTGTTTCTTGCTTGGAACTCTTCCAGCAAACAGCACCACCTCCAAGACAAAACACATAACTTGACTGCGATCTAAAGTCATCCCTGTCAGTTTGGAAGCTAGCATCTGTGTAACCCTTTACAACAAGCTCATCAAAGCTTCCGTATACAAGGAATGCATCCTTATTCCTTCTCAGGTACTTAAGGCTGTTCTTAACCGTTGTCCAGTGACATTCACTGGGATCAGATTGTTATCTGCTTGTGACACTCAAAGCATATGCGACATCTGGTCGAGTACATAGCATGCCATACATGATAGATCCTATTGCAGATGCATAAGGGATCTTACTCATCCGCTCTCTCTCCTTAGATGTACTAGAACATTGATTCTTTGAGAGAGATATGCACTGTGACATGGGCATGAAACCTTTCTTGGAATCTTGCATGCTAAACCTCTTTAGCACCTTGTCAATATATGTACTTTGACTTAGCCTAGGAAGCCTTTTGGATCTATCTCTGTAGATCTTTATACCTAGCACGTAGACAGCTTCTCCTAAGTCCTTCATTGAGAAATTTTTTCCTAACCAAGTCTTTACAGACTGTAGTGTCGGAATATCATTCCCATTGAGTAGAATGTCGTCAACATACAATAACAAGAAAACGACTGTGCCCCCACTAACCTTCTTGTAAACACATGGCTCATCTTCAATTTTAATGAAACCAAACTGTTTGATTACTTCATCAAAACGAAGATTCCAACTCCTAGAAGCTTTATTTAATCCATAAATGGATCTTTACAACTTGCATACCTTGTTAGCATTTTCTGGAGTGACAAAACCTTCAGGTTGTGTCATGTACACATCCTCTAAAAGATTTCCATTAAGGATAGCGGGTTTGACATCCATTTTCCATATCTGATAATCATGGTATGCTGCTATAGCAAATAGAATCCGGATGGATTTAACCATGGCAACTGGCGAGAAAGTTTCTTCATAGTCAATACCATGAACTTGCTTAAAACCTTTCGCAACCAATCGCCCCTTAAAGGTAATCATATTACCATCCATGTCGGTCTTTTTCTTAAAGTCCCACTTGCACCCAATAGGTTTTACCCCTTCAGGTGGATCAACCAAGGTCCATACCTTGTTTTCATACATGGATTCCATCTCCGAATTCATGGCTTCTAGCCACTTCTTGGAGTCTGGACCCGTAATAGCCTGCTGATAGGAAGTGGGCTCATCCTTTTCTATGAGCATCACGTCTCCAGTATGAGTCATAAGAAATCCAGATCTCTCAGGTTCATACCGAGTCCTATCAGACCTACGTGGTCCATGTGTTACAGGCACAGGATTTTCACCCACAACATCTTGTGGTTCCTGTCCTTGTTCCATCTCAGCCTCTATACCTCAAACTTCTTCGAGTTCTATTTTCCTCCCACTGATCTTTCTAGAAATGAATTCTCTTTCTAGAAAAATAGCAGTACGAGCAATAAACACTTTGTGCTCTGTGGGATTATAGAAATAATATCCTTTAGTTTCCTTAGGATATCCAACAAAGAGACACTTGACGGATTTAGGGCCGAGTTTATCCGATGCTTCTCGTCTCACGAAAGCCTCACAACCCCAAATCCTCATAAAAAACAAATTGGGACGCTTCCCAGTCCATATCTCATATGTTGTCTTTTCAACTGATTTAGATGGAACACGGTTAAGTGTAAATGCAGCACTCAATAATGCATGTCCGCAAAATGAAGAAAAAAGGTTAGCTTGACTCATCATAGATCGAACCATGTCTAAGAAAGTTCTATTCCTCCTTTCAGATACACCATTCCATTTAGGCGTACCTGGTGGAGTAAGCAGTGATACAATACCACATTGCTTTAGATGATCAAGAAAATCTCGGTCTAATTATTCACCTCCTCGATCAGATCGAAGCATTTTAATACTCTTGCCGAGTTGATTCTATACTTCACTCTTGAATTCTTTGAACTTTTCTAAGGATTCTGACTTGTGTTTCATAAGATACACGTAGCGATATCTACTGTAATCATCAGTAAATGTAATGAAGTACTGAAAACCACCTCTAGCCTGTGTTGACATAGGTCCACATACATCAGAATGTATAAGACCTAACAAGTCCGAAGCTCTTTCACCTTTACCGGCAAAAGGAGCCTTCGTCATTTTGCCTAATAAACATGACTCACATGTCTCATTTGATTCAAAATCAAATGAGTTTAAAAGTCCATTTTTATGGAGTTTAGAAATACGAGTCTCGTTTATAAGGCCCAACGACAATGCCAAAGGTAGGTTTCATTAGAATCGCTTAATCTAACCTTCTTCGTATTAATGTTATAGATTGGTGTTTCTAGGTTTAGAACGTACAAACCATTGCTCAAATATGCACCACCATAATAAATATCAATGAAAAAAAAAAGAACAACAGTTGTTCTTTATTATGAATGAAAAACCCTTCTTGTCCAAACAAGAAACGGAAATCAAATTCCTGCTTATAGTAGAAACATAATAGCAATCGTCAAGTTCTAAAACCAAACCACTCGGTAAGAATAGATAGTAAGTTCCCATGGCTAATGCAACAACTCTTGCTCCATTTCCAACGCACAGGTCTATCTCACCCTTTGCTAATATTCTACTCTTCCTCTGAACCTGCACATTTACACAAATGTGAGAACCACATCCGGTATCTAATACCCATGATGCAGAGATAGAGATATTAGCTTCTATAACAAAAATACCTGAAGCGGAAGTCTTACTTCCCTTCTGTTTCTTCACCTCTTCAAGGTAAATAGGGCAGTTGCATTTCCAATGGCCAGGTTTGTTGCAATGGAAACATTGTCCTTCCTTTGCAATACCACCTTTGGGTTTCAGCACATGTGAATAAGAAGATGCACATGCACCAAACTTTTTGGCACATTTCTTCTTCTTGTAAAACTTGGCTTTACCCTTTCCTTTGCCTTTTCCAACCACCAAAATGTTGTTGGATTTCTTTGCTTTCATTTGTTGCTCAACTGTTCCTAACATGTTAAGCAACTCAGACAAGGATTTGTCAAGATGATTCATGTTGAAATTCATGACGAATTGGCTGCAACTATCCGGCAACGATTGCAGGACTAGATCAACAGCCAACTCCTTTTACAAAGGAAAACCCAGACCCTCAAGGCTCTCAATGTATCCAATCATCTTGAGCACATGAGGCCTGACTGGTGATGACTTAGCCATCTTGCATTGGAACAATGCCTTAGAGGTCTCATACCTCTCATGCCTAGTTTGCTCTTGAAAGAGCAATTTCAGGTGTTCAATCATATCGAACGCACCCAAGTTCTCATGTTGCTTCTGAAGCTCGAAGTCCATGTTAGCAAGTATAAGGCATGCAACATCCAATGCATCATCAACATGCTTCTTGTAAGTATCTCTTTCCGCCCTAGGAGCATTAGGCGCCTGTTCATTCGGAACAGGCCCTTCAAGGACATACAACTTCTTTTCTTGTTTGAGGACTATCCTCAAATTGCAATGCCACTTTAGGAAGTTATTCCCATTAAGTTTTTCCTTCTCAAGGACAGATTGCAGTGATTGTGTACTAGTGTTTTATGCCATGATAACTCTACAACATTGATCAACTTATACAAATGAGAGTCATGTATACATAAAATCACTTAACAAGGAATTTTTATTAAATGATGCTCCTACTACATAAATCAAGATAATTATAAGTAGGCCAAGATAAATATTTCACTACAAGATAAGTCAGCTTTGGCTGATCACTTACATCATAGTTATTTAGCTAGACAATTCTTGTTAATTACATCTCAAGTAACTCTTGGATATTTGAGTGAACAACGCTTGTTCTTGTCTATCTCATATACTTAGCTCAACTCCTTGCCTCTAAGTCCTCAATCCTATTGAGATGACCAAGTTAAGTTCAACCCATAACAAGCAGTTCGGATATTACAATTATCCCGTCGCACCTTGCTAGGATAAATATTGGCACCTTGCTTTGGCAAAACCTACCAAGTATTGATCTAAGCAATGATGAGTGTTTATCATGGAAGGCAACACAAGAGGAACTTAATATTTACATCAACATATTATTCCTATACATCATATGCATGTTCTTGATAAATCATATATTGATGTTTTGAAAATTTGGAAACCAAAAATACATAAGAACCTCGATGTTTAACATTGAACATCGATGTCTAACATTGAACATCGATGTTGTGAGATTCTGATTCTCCCAACTACTTGGCAGTGTTCAAGAACATCGATGTTTAACTCTTGAACATTGATGACTGACTCTTGAACATCGATGTTTAACTCCTAAACATCGATGTTTGAGAATTCTGGAACTCGTAACCTTTCGGCAGAGCACATCGATGCTTAAAACATGAACATCGATGTTTTTGAGATTCTGGAACTTCAAACTATTTCACAGAGCTCAAGAACATCGATGTCTTGAAGTTCTGGAAGTTCAAGATTTCTGGCAGTAGTTTGACACATCGATGTCTAACTTTTAAACATCGATGTTTGAGAATTCTAAAATCTCAAACTAATTTGGCAGTGCTCTAGAACATCGATGTTTAACTCTTGAACATCGATGTTGTGACAGTTATGCCAAGGCCACTCGTCATGAGAACATCGATGTTTAACTCCTGAACATCGATGTTTTTAAGATTCTCCCAAAGCCTAACTTCATTAGAACATCGATGTTTGTCGCACAATATCGATGTTTGGAAGATCCGGCCAAGGCAAAACTCAAGTGAACATCGATGTTTGTCTCACAAACATCGATGTTTTGGCCTTGCTGTACTAGAATGACAATCGTTCCATACAAAAACCGACAATCGATTTTTCCTTGTCGAACTCATTCGACTTGCTGCCAGGAACACCTTGATAGATATCACATACCAATCAAGCATTCATTGTCAAAACACTTTTGATAAACACCAACCTAAACATGTATCATGTATACAAAATTGAAATTCAACATATCACATATGCAAAGGAATTCAGCATATCACATATACTAAGATGAACTTCTAATTCGGTTTAGCGTTTCACAAGAGGCTCCGTTACCATTGTAAGTAACCGGGCAGGCAACCTTGACAATCAAAATGCAACAGAAAGACCCGGTACTCATGGAGGATCCAAGTGAAGCTAACTAAACCGAATAACAATTTTTCGTACCTTGCTTGGTTGAGGACTTTCACCCAACTGTAGTGTAGAATCAACAAGAACCCGACAAGAAATCCGGCTCCTCTACGGTATCCACACGAACCGTCGATGTCCAGCTAGCAATCGTCTCACGATCACCAACACGAGCACTCCCGAACCGCAGTGCTAGCTGCAGAATACCGAGAGCTAGAACTTGTGTTTGATGTGTTTCTTTCTTTCTCAAAGAAAGGGGTGTGAAATCTGAAAATTCTAGTCTCACTCAAGTCTCACTTGTGTGTGTTCTTGCAAGTCTAAGAAATCAGAATTCAAGAGCTGAATAATCCGATTACCACCTCAATTAGTGCATAGAGTAATAGAGAAAATGGCCAACATAATGGCCCATTATCCATCATGATTAAGATACCATCATTATCTATTCTAATCATGTCTCCACTATGCACTAATGGAATTACACATCACAGCACTAATTCTGGTTTAGTAATTCAGACAATTAGTGAACTAAAACGACCCTGGTCTAATCACGGTCCAACCACGATCCAACCATGGTCCAACCATGGTTCAACCACCAGCTCGAGTCAACAGTTCTAAGTGTGTGTCCCTGTAGGCACTTGTAACGTTTGGCAATAATTGTAAAATCTCATTTTACAATTATAAACAATGAGCGGTGTCTAGCAACACATCGTTGCTACGCAAACGACAAGTTCAAAACAGATTCATTATGCCTCGGAACATGTCATCGTCCTTTCGTCACATTATCAAGATTAAACATGAGACATGGAATAAGTCAATCTCGCATATGTTTAATCTAAGTTTCTTGATCCGCGAGTTAACTGTGTAAAACGGATACTAATGATATCACCATATCACATAATCCGAGCATGGCCATGCATTTACAGTTCAACTCTATCAAGAGGCCCAACTGATAATATACCCGTTATATGGGTTGGACGAATTCCATCTTGATCATACAAAACCCACTACACATAATATCTTGTACCCAATGATTACACTAAGGTCTAGTCAGTTACGAATAGCCAAGATTGATATCAAAGTATATGACTCACATGTTGAGAACCTTGATGATCTCAGGTCTAAGGACAATACATATAAGAACCACTAATGACAATCATATAACGTTCCATGTAGTGTTCTTATGTTGGGTCAGTCCAGACCACAAGTTCTCTAACTTGTACCCGTATGTAGAATTCATATCTCATATAATTCTCAACATACGCTAGTCTTAATTTATTATTACAACCCATCCATAATAATAATCGACTAGGGACATTTAAGAATATAAAATATTCTCGGTTATAAATATGTGCAAGCGTTTATTTCATAAACATATTTATTGGAATAACCTTAATATATTTACATGACTATGTACAATCATCCTATGATTGGTTTTTGGGCATATTACACAAACATCAGCAAGGAATACTCCCATCCTTGTCAGCTGGGTTTCGACTTGGGAATCATCTCATCCCAAGGCAATAGAATCATATCGTCTATCAACGAGGAATACTCCCATCCTTGTCAGCTGGGTTTTGACTTGGGAATCATCTCATCTCAAGTCTCAGGAATCATCTCATCCCGAGGCGATAGAATCATCTCATCTATCAACAAGGAATACTCCCATCCTTGTCAGCTGGGTTTCGACTTGGGAATCATCTCATCCCGAGGCGATACAATCATCTCATCTATCAACAAGGAATACTCCCATCCTTGTCAGCTGGGTTTTCACTTGGGAATCATCTCATCCCAAGTCTCGGGAATCATCTTATCCCGAGGCGGTAGAATCATCTCATCTATCATTAAGGAATACTCCCATCCTTGTCAGCTGGGTTTTGACTTGGGAATCATCTCATCTCAAGACGATAAAATCATCTCATCTATCAACAAGGAATACTCCTATCCTTGTCAGCTGGGTTTTGATTTGGGAATCATCTCATCCCTAGACGATAGAATCATCTCATCTATCAACAAGGAATACTTCCATCCTTGTGAGCTGGGTTTTGACTTAGGAATCATCTCATCCCAAGTCTCGGGAATCATCTCATCCTAAGGCGATACAATCATCGCATTTATCAACAAGTAATACTCCCATCCTTGTCAGCTGGGTTTCAGCTTGGAAATCATCTACAGTCCCATACCCGTATAATTATGAAATCGCCCCAACTGTGCAGCCCCATTCCTACATAGTCTCAGGATCTCTCCTATTCCGGTGTCGATTCTGTTCATTCCTGTGCCCCTCCGTCTAGAAGCCGCTCCTTGTCCATGCTCATCCCGGCACCAACGTACACTTCCCACCCTCATAGACCCCGGGTGTCACAGGCCCACCAGCTTCCGCTAGGTTCGTCCCCGAACCCTGCACCGTACTAGGGGAGTTCTGGAGCTCCGCTACCAACTGTAACGTCCCGACTTGTCAACTGTCACTACAGACCAACACGTGACCTTTCCAACATGCTTTGTCCTCACTCGCAGGTTTCCAGGGAGAACTTCCCAGGAGGTCACCCATCCTAGAATTGCTCCAAGTCAAGCACGTTTAACTTTGGAGTTTTTCTAGAATGAGCACCGACAAGGTAGGTGCACCTTGTTGATATAGTTAGTACCCATCAAACCAATTAAGCTATTCGCGATTGTGCAGTCTCATACCTGTACAACCTCGAAATCACTTCAATTGAGCTATTCTTAATTATACAGTCCCATACCCGTATAATTATGAAATTGCCCAAACTGTGCAGCCCCATCCCTACACAGTCTTAGGATCTCTCCAATTCCAGTGTGGATTCGGTTCATTCCTGTGCCCCTCCTTCTAGAAGCCTGCAAGAAGCCGCTCCTTGTCCATGCTCATCCCGTCACCGGCGTACACTTCCCGCCCTCATAGACCCCGGGTGTCACAGTTATCTAGTCTCTAGGCTTCTTGTGCCCCTACCGTCATCTAAGATGTCGCTTCGCGACTGTGCTGTCTATGCCTTGGGCATCAGATGCCCCTATATCTCTCATCGGAAGGTTCCACCTCATGGCTTGGTTATCGGGAATTATCTTAACCTGAGGTTTGATTTTGCGTGTATTGGGTACGCGGCTTTGGCTTTGCGTGTATCAGGTATACGGCTTCGATTTTGCGTTTTCTCAGGTTTGTTTCTCCTCACCTCTCATTTTTTGCGTGCATCGGATACACGGCTTTGGGTTCACTCCTCTCTGGGTATTCTTTCATTTTCGGGTTAGGGTTGGACGTATTTCTGAAATTACCTAGTGTTTCCAATCACCTTGTAGTCTCACGGTATTAAAAAGGATGTTTTCTCATGGTCAGGTTGTCTGGGTCTCACGCCCTTGCTCACTGGACCCAATGTTGTGCCTAAATAGTGGGGTGTGATGCCCCTATCATCTTGTCAAGGTCTTAAAGATGAGGTTCTAGTGAGCCCTTAGTACCAGCTTTTAAAAACCGACGGGAACCGTGCTCTTGATTCCGGATTTTCAGGGAATCGGAACAATGAATATATATAAAAATGATTAATTCAAACAATGTATCTTATTATTCGAGACTCAAAAATATGCATACAGGGTTTCATCTCAGTAGAAAGGCCATTTCGGGGCACGGGGCCCGCAAAAATCGAGGTGGGACCCCAAAACAGAGGTGGCGGTCATGCGAGGAGGCCTGCCAGCGCCTGGCGGTCATGTGGGGATGACCGCCAGGGCTTGGTGGTCTTCTCGTGATGTCCGCCGGCCTTATTTCGGGTTTAAAAGCCCTTTGTCTTCTCTCTATCCCCTCATTCTCCATTCATACACTCTCAAACCCCGAATTCTCTCATTTTTCTCTCCTTTTCTTTGTTCTCAAAAAACCCTAAAACACCTCTCAAATCTTCCCAATTCCCATCCATGGCATCATCATCTTCAAATCCTTCCAAATCGCTAGAGGAGACCATGAGGAAATATCGTCCCCAATCCGACCCAGAGGAGAATCCACGCCTATTGTTGAAATCTCCAAGTAGGCACATCTCCTCCCAACTCCACAAAGTTCAGGTAAGTGATTTCTAAACCCAAAAACTTCTTGAATTTAAGTTTTGAGTATTTTTTTGAGTTTATGCCCTCATACCTTTAGAATTCAAATTTATGCAATGCATGGTGTGTTTGAATGCTTGAGAATGTCCCTAAGAAGTCTATGATGTTTGCCCCCACATTTATTTCAGGGATTAAACACAAGAAATCACAAATTAAAGTTTTGCCCAAATTGGGGGTTTAGGGTTCTTGGCGAATTTTTGGGTTTGTGGGTGATTTTGACGTTGTTTTGATATTGCGAATGCGTGGAATTGATGTTGGATGACTGGGTATTAATGGGCTTGTCCCAATTTTGGCCAATTTTGAACTTTTCCGGGGTGCATATTTGTGATTTTCTTGTGTTTTGATCCGTAAATTAGTTTGTGATATAATGTTGGTATGCATGATGTAAACGTGTAATCCTACCCTTATGATGTATGTCCTGATGTGTATGGTCTTGGCTTGATCTTGGTGAACTCGGGTTGGCGTGAATATTGACTTCTTTTGGCATATCTACACAGGACTCAAAGGATAGACAGCGAAATCATGCTGGGGCTAATGCCCGCCATCCCATCCTTGAGCATGTGAGGAAGGATAGGCCTGTTCGAGAGATCATTGAGAGGGTCGGGTTGTGGGACTTCTTTCGCACTTTCCGAGGAGACAAAGTTGACCTACAGGCTGTATCGGCCCTAGGCGAAAGGTGGTGGGGTACCACCAATACCTTCCATTTTTCCTGTGGTGAGATGACTATGACTCCTTCAGATTTTACCCACATTACTGGGCTGGTATTCCAAGGTGATCTAGTCGACTTTGATCAGCAGTTAGGCATTGATCGCTTTCAGGAGTTGGTGGGGCTTTTTCCTGACTGGGTCCGCATATGTGAGGTATTTCCTCCATGGCTACAGAATGCCTTGTTGGATACTCAGTATTCGGACGGCTGAGCAAAGAGCCCGGGGCTTGATATTGGTGAGCATGAGTAGATCCCTCTTTGCTTCCACTGGTGATCGGGTTCGGTGTGATTTACTGGCATCGCTTGTCCACCTGGATGGACCGACGGATTGATTGGGCCTCAGCGGGTTTCGCGAACGCCTACTAGGAGAAGTGCAACTTTTCCCAGGTTGCTATCATGCACTTCTATGGTTCAGCTTGGATTTGGGAGGTCTGTCCTTTGTCCTTGTCCCATCTTATCATATTCATCTACCCCTTCATCTCCTTATTTATTCGAGTAATCTTGGTAGGTGTGGGGTCAAGAGTATCTTGGGTTGTCTGCTTTGAAACTGCCGACTGATGAGAAGTCGTGGCCAGTTTCTCTCTGTTGGGGCTCCCCGAGCCGTGGGACTTGGAGTAATGCCCATGACCGAGTACGGGCCCATCACTACATAGATCAGGTTGCCATGTCGGGCAATGTATCTTTTCTCCTTCATCTCTTGTTTCCCGAAAAACCTTTTCCGTAGCCTTGTCTTACCGAGCACTTATTGGCAGATCCAGTTTTCTCCTTTCGTGGCCAACCAGGATATTTTGGAGAGGATTGACTCTATGACTCTAGTGATGGATCACTGTCGATGCTTGATAGGGTACCCTGATATGAGGGTGTGGTACCTCGGGGATCCTGTATGTGCGTAGACCATTGAGCTCCCATGCATACCACACGACCCTCCGATCTCCATACGAGACATCAATGAGCGGGGTGAGGCCCCTAAAGGCGATCGTTTGGATTGGCATGCTGATGACTTGACCTTACCAGGCGACTGCTCATCCTTCATTAGTGAGTTTCTGATGCCTCCCCTGACCAACCCAGAGGTAGGTGGGTCAGTGGCCAGTACTAGTCCTTCTCGTCAGAGTTCCGCCTCCCCGAGGACGAGGGTTATTGGGGCATCTTCTTCTACTTCAGGTCCTGTCCTCCCAGTATGCAAGGCCGACTATGAGACCTTTGATGACTCATATAGGCGTTTTCGGGTACTTTTTTCTGAAGACCTTCCTCCCGATTTTTCTCCGTTTCCGACCGACATTACTACGGTACCATCTTGATCATTACTTCCCAAGTACCCTTCTTCTTCCCTTCTATTGTAGCTTGACTAATTTTTTTTTGTATAAATAGGTTCCGGCCACTGAGGTCTCCCGACTTTGGACGCTGCTCGGACGGGCGAAGGCGACCCTGACGGCCCAAGCTACCCGGGTACGGGAGTTGACATCATGTGTGAAGGAGGGAGGATGTGCTCGTCTCGTACTGTCGTCCAGGGATCCCCGTCCTTCTGGGCCTTTGGTACCACCTTCTGTCCCTCGACCGATCCCTCACCCCACTGATCCTACCTCGGGTGATTCCGAGGATACCATACAAGAGCACACTAGGCCGGTTCGCCAAACCCGGAGTAAGAAGAGACGGTCTTGATCGATGCATGTATGCCCTACCATCTAGATGCTTGTACTTTGATGGACTTTCATTGGTTTGCATGTGCATGTCCTAAGTCCTAGACTTCAAGTATTTGGATGGGATTACTCTTTATGAATGCATGTTTATTTTTCCTACTCTCGAAATGCAATTATGTATGCAAATTAAAAGACCGTCGAATCGTGTGTCATGAGTACTGGGATAAGTCAGGTATTAGGAAAGATTTGCACAAAGTCGCCAAAAACACCTTCTTCGCTTTGTTGGATTTACCAACGAAAATTATTTCAAGCAAGGATTTCCATGAACATGAGCGTGCCCCGAGTCTCCATTTGGCCTTAACTTTTGCTTGGGCCGCCCTTTCAGGTTTTCAATCTAGCAGGCATGTCCTAACTTTTGCCTAGATCGCCCTTTCGGGTTTTCGATCTAGCGGACTAGTTCCCCTCTCTTTTCTCCATTTTTTTACTTTCTTCCTCCGAGGATGGTGATCAGAATTTACCCAGGTGATGCGAGTTCCAAATCTTTTTTTCTCGAGGTGACACCTTTCCGATGATGGCTCGATTTTGGTCCTTCTTCGACTTAACAATATAATCAAGGACGCTACTCTTGAGCATTGGGGGAGATCTCTTCAATATGTGGAATCCAAACCTAAACCCTATCATCTTTTACCAACTTAGCATAGGAACCAAACATTATTTAAACCGGGCTCATTGATAGAGTTACCTACGTACCAGTAGAAAATAATGTTCATCGTCTGTCGGAGCATATAGAAGTGCTTTTCTCGAGAAATTTTAAATGGCACGTTGGTTGTGGGAACACATTTTTTTTTCTTTTTTTTTCGAGAGAAAGGACCTCACAAGCCAGGCTTATTACTTCAAGAAAGAGAATTCGATGCGAAACAAATTTGATTTACTGGATCAGGTCTCTGTAGTTCATTCTATGGTTCCCAAACTAAGTTAATAAATTTTGATATGATTTAAGGCATCAATTCCATAAATGAGGGGGATGAGAACATCCATTACATGAATGTAAGCAAAAGACACTAACAAAAGACCAACAACAATGACTCCTTGAGGTAAAGTTAACATGGATAGGCTTCAATCCTCTTTAATTTTGAGAATATAAAGAAAAACAGACTCAACGTTTTAAGACCCCTAAGAATTCTTATCCTCCCCATTAGTTGTTCTAAGCATCTCCCTCCATCACCCATTCGATCTTATCCAGGTACACGAGCTTTCTTCGTGGAACTATAGTGACAGTTTCCTTCGGTCGTCATTGTCACGTCTCCCTGTTAGTAATATGCCCAAAAGCCAACCAATGGATGATTGGAGTCATGCATATAAATTAAGGTTATTCCAATAAATATGTTTATGAGACAAACGCTTGCACACACTTATAACCCTAGAATATTATATATTCTTAAATGTCCCTAGTCGATTATTATTATGGATGGGTTGTAATAATAAACTAAGACTAGCGTATGTTGAGAATTGTATGAGATATGAATTCTACATACGGGTACAAGTTAGAGAACTTGTGGACTGGACCGACCCACATAAGAACCCTACATGGAACGTTATATGATTGTCATTAGTGGTTCTTATATGTATCGTCCTTAGACCTGAGATCGTCAACGTTCCCAACATATGAGTCGTATACTTTGATATTATTCCAAGTCACTCGTAACTAAGTAAATATAAGGGTAATCATTGGGTATATGACGTAATGTGTAGTGGGTTTTGATCGATCAAGATGGGATTCGTCCAACCCTTATAACGGGTATATTATCAGATGGGCCTCTTGATAGAGTTGAACTGTAAATGCGTGGCCACGCTCGGATTATATGATATGGTGATATCATGGATATCCGGTTTTACACAGTTAACTCGGGGATCAAGAAACTAAGATTAAACATATACGAGTTTGACGTTTTCCATGTCTCGGTTTAATCTTGATAATGGGACGAAAGGACGATGACATGTTTCCGAGGCATAATGAATCAGTACTGATCTTGTTGTTTGGGTAGCAATGATGTGTTGCTAGACGCCGCTTTTTGCTTATAATTATAAAATGAGATTTTACAAATATTGCCAAACGTTACAAGTGCCTACAGGGTCACACACTTAGAACTGTTGATTCGAGCAGGTGGTTGAACCATGGTTGGACCGTGGTTCTACTAAGAAAGTGGACCATGGTTGAACCTTGGTTGAACCATGGTTGGACCGGGTCGTTTTGGGCTGATTTGATTCACTAATTATCATAATTATTGAACCAGAATTAGTGCCATATGATGTGTATTCCTATATATGATGATATATATAATTAATGCTTAGTGGAGCACTAAGTCATAGTGGAAACATGATCATGAAGGATAAGACATGATTATGTTGGCCAATGACTTAATAAACTATGCATTTCAAGTGTGTATAAACGGGTTTTTGGTACGGATGGTACCCATATTTTATGGTTTGAGACAATCATGTACCTACAACTTTTCTCGAGACAATCATGTACCTCGACTTTTAACGGGCAGGTCAGTCATGGGTCTCAGGCTGGGTATCTGCTGACCTGGAAGCTGCCCAAAATTAGGCTGCTGCCCGTAACCCAAAACGACGTCGTTTCACCATGATGCGACGTCGTTTAGCATCCACGTGGCAGATGTGGGTCCCACCATTCTCCCAGTAACTTTCCACCTGATATAACAGGTTCTTACCTGATTTGAGAGGTTCAACCGAAGAATTAAATGACCCGATATACTCTAAAAGTTCATTAAATATTAATTTTTTTTATATTTGAAGAGATAAATGATTGAAATACAATATGGATCATATTTTTATCCCCAAATTTTATCCTTGATTTTCTCTATAATTGTTAATCAGTATTTATTTGTTATTTGACAGAAGGGTATTTATTTTGTAGTAGTAATGATATAATACTTTTAATTCTTTTCTTTCATTTAACTATTTCCTTCACTCTTCCTAATTTTATATTTTTCTTTTTAAAAATACACCACCATCACGAACAACAACCACCACAACCACCACCACCACCATCTCCACCATCACCATCTCGACCGGAATGGAGGTCCGACGTGGCTCCCTCTAATCCACCATCCTTCTCTTCCTCCTCGTAAACCTCTTCCCCCTCCTCATCCTCCTCCTCTTCGTCCTCAAAAACCTCTTCCTCTTCGTCTAGCTCTTCGTCATCTTCGTCATAGTCTGCAGCGCCCCCCTGACTGTCAGATTCATCGGACCGAATCGGACCCCTCCGTTCCATTCTGCGCCTATCCTCCTCATCCTCCCCTTCCCCTTCGCCTTCCTCGTCATCACTCGTAGCTTTCTCTCCTCCTCATTCCCAGTAACCGCTTCTCCTCCTCTGGATCGCTCTCAAACTCAACCTTTTCTTCGCCCACCTTCGACTTTGAAATTGTAAGTAACACTAGGATCGAGCAACGGCGATGTTTAAATCCACAGAGCCTCTAATTACCACACAAGCGAAGTCAATCGACAGAACCGAAGAACTAAAACATCTCGGAAACAAAAAGACAAAACAGAAAGCCAGTGGAGAGAAGCGAATTGGAGAGACCCTGAACCCTTTGACGATCACTTCTTCGACCGCCTCAACTCCCTGGCCCGCCGACGGCACCCTCATCTCCTCCTCCTGGCCCTTCTTCGACCGCCTCAACTCCCTCATCGGACCTAATTTCACCACCTCATCCGCCGTCAAGAAGCCCTCAGCCTCTCCCTCTCCCCTCATCGATGTCCTGCTGCGGAGAACTCCTGCCTTCAAGTACCCCCCCACGGTGAAGGTGCCGGTTCTGCGGCCCCAGAAGAGGCCGGCTTTCGAGTTGAGTAGGAATTACTCCGCGATGGCTGCTGCCGCAGCGGCTGCGGACTCGGACAGCGAGGATGAGGAGGACGAGGAGGAGGAAGTGGTGGTTGGCGGTGCTGGTGTTGGTGCTGGGGCAAGGGCAGGGAGGGAGAGCTGCGAGGAAGAGGGGAGGTGGTGGACGAGGGGATCAAGCGTTGGCGAGGGCGATAAAGCGATTCAGGGAGGTGTATCAGAGGGTGGAGACGGAGTAGCGGAGGTAGATGGTGGATTTAGAGAAGTAGAGAAAAAAAAGAAAAAAAAAGAAAGTTGGTGAGGAAGAGGAAAAAGAGAAAAAAGAAGAAGAAAGAAAAAGAAAAGAAGAAAGAAAGAAAAAAAAAGGACGGGTGAACCATTAAAAAAATAATTATTTCGGGTCGATTATTTTTTCGGTTGAACCTCTCAAATCAAGAAAGAACTGGGTGGGACCCACACCTGCCACATGGATGCTAAACGACGTCATTTTGTGGTGAAACGACGTCGTTTTAAGTTACGGGCAGCAGCCCAATTTTGGGCAGCTTCCAGGTCAGCAGATACCCAGCCCGAGACCCATGACTGACCTGCCCGTTAAAAGTCCAGGTACATGATTGTCTCGAGAAAAGTTGTAGGTACATGATTGTCTCAAACCATAAAATATGGGTACCATCCGTTCCAAAAACCCGTGTATAAATAGGGTGAAGGTTTGATCAGTTTTTCAGACCAAGCAAGGCTTAACACACTCTTCACACTTGAGAAAAACACATCAAACACTCTCTAGTTTCTAGCTCTCGGAAATTCTGCAGCTAGCACTGCGGTTCGGGAGTGCTCGGGTTGGTGATCGTGAGACGATTGCTAGCTGGACATCGACGGTCTGTGTGGATACCGTAGAGGAGCCGGATTTCTTGTCGGGTTCTTGCTGATTCTACACTACAGTTGGGTGAAAGACCTCAACCAAGCAAGGTACGAAAAATTGTTATTCGGTTTGGTTTGCTTGACTTAGATCCTCCATGGTTTTCGGGCTTTCCGCTGCGCATTTCTTTGCTTTTGATTGTCAAGTTTGCATGCCTGGAAACTTACCGTGGTAGCGGAGCCTCTTGTGAAGTTTTAAACCGAATTTACTGTGCATATGTGTGATATGTACCTGCAAATATATATGATGTGTTGTATATGATGTAACATGATCATCATATATTGAATTCCATTTGTATATGTGGTATACGTTGAGGTTGTTTTGTCAAAAGTGTTTTGACAACAAGAACTTGAATGGTATGTGATATCAATCAAGGTGTTATTGGCAGTAAGTCGAAGAGTTCGACTCCGAAAAATCGATTGTCGGTTTATGTATAGAACGATTGTCGTTCTAGTGCAGCAGGGCTAGAACATCGATGTTCATCAGAACAACATCGATGTTCACATTAAGATTTGCCTTGGACAAGACCAGTGAACATCGATGTTGTGAGACAAACATCGATGTTCACATGTCAAGTGGCCTTGGCAGAAAGGATTGAACATCGATGTTCCGGTTTCAACATCGATGTTCATGCCTTTTGTCAGATTGTTTTGAGACTTCAGATTCTCTTGGACATCGATGTTCTTGAGTTCCAGAAGTCTCAAACATCGATGTTTAAACGTTAGACATCGATGTCTAAAACTACTGCCAAGTTTTTGGACCTTCGAAACTTTCCAACATCGATGTTCACAAACCTAAAATCGATGTTCTTGAGATGTGCCAAATAGTATGGAGTTCCAGAGCCTCAGAACATCGATGTTCACATCAAGACATCGATGTTCTTGAGTTCCAAAGGCCATTGGACATCGATGTTCAAGCTAGGACATTGATGTTCATGAGAAATGCCAAGTGGTTGGCGAGAATAAGATTCTCACAACATTGATGTTCACTGTTAGACATCGATGTTCTCATGTAATTTTGTTTTCCAAATTTACAAAAACATCAATATATGATTCATCAAGAACATGCATATAATGTATTGGAATAATATGTTGACGAAAATATTAAGTTCTTCTTGTGTTGCCTTCCATGATAAGCACTCATCATTGCTTAGATCAACACTTGGTAGGTTTTGCCAAAGCAAGGTGCCAATGTTTATCCTAGCAAGGTGCGACGCGATAATTGTAATATCGAAACTGCTTATTATGGTGTTGAACTTAACTAGGTCATCTTAATAGGATTAAGGACTTAAAGGCAAGGAGTTGAGCCAAGTCTATGAGATAGACAAGAACAAGTGTTGTTGAAACACCGGTGTCCCAATTTTACAAATAAAATACTTTAATAGAGGAAATTACCAAAATACCCCTGAAATCCGGAACACGAAATCCAATATCAATAATATCCAAAATTCTTAATAAAAAGAGATGTCATAATAAACATAGTCAAACCGGCTTAGCAAGCCTCAAATCAACCCGGCATCCTGCCGATACATCATCAATAGTAAATCCCGGCAATCCGCCGATAAAATAATCCAAAATCAATAGTGACATCTCAATAAAAATCCAATGCAGCGGAAGAAACAAACGGAGTAAAAATAAGAGCAACAAAACAACATGCATGCCGACTCTATGGATCCAACCGGGAGTTCAAGCACAGCTTCCTGCTGAGATAACGACGTCCGTACTCTGGAAGGATGGAAAGTGACTGCACGCTATCTAAAGTCTGAAAAACAACGTTGGCGATTATGTGAGTCGCCTACTCAGTGAGCAATATAAGTCTAATTATGAGAGTGTGCAGATCAAGTTCGAAAGGAAAGAAGAGCAACAAGACAAGCAAGCAAACATACGACAGCTAGTACTAACATGCCAACACAATCAAGCAAACAGTTCATTATTCTCCATCTGTTGTGTGTTAAGTTTTCTTATTATGATTTATTATTCAGGGCCCCCTACTGTGTGCGTCGAGCTCGGTCCCGTCTCATGAGACAACCAGGCATAAGCCCAAATACAACCAGGCACGAAGCCCAACATATCCATAGAGAGAGAGAGAGACAGAGAGAAAGAGGGAGGTAGAAGGAGGGAGGTAGAACCGGTCATTACAGACCCATATGCAAATCCGCATAACACTTGCTATTCCGCAAGCAAACCCGAGGGGTATCACTTCCCGCTCGAAACAACCAGTCATCAGCACACAGTAGCCTAACTTCTACTGTACATTATTCTTATTCACAATTTATGAGTTTATGTGTGCCAAGAGACTGTGATTTAACAGGGTTGTGTGATAAAACAGCTCAAACAGATAACCGGGTCTCCGACCCACAATACATCACACCAAACACCCAGAATCACACCACAAGTTATAATCCATAACTAAACCAATCATCCAGCTCATAAACAAAAAGTACACTTTAGTCACACAATACAGACTACAGCATGTTAGCAAACAAGCATGCAACTCAAACAAACCAATCCAACGAGCTCATGCATACAAACATAAAAAGACATATAAAGTCACCTCAACGACGATTGTCCTGTGGAGCCTTTCCCAAAACAGATCCTCCAGCTCCCGAGGTATTACCCGTGCCTGAATACCGGCACACACAACAAATTACAAACATAAACAATTAAGACGTGCATGCATGTAACTATAATGCTCAACTGAGTTAAACCCGTCCCTAGTTAGCCAATTATGAAATTCCCGGGTCTAAACCCGACATAATGTTCTCTCACCAAAACTCCGAGTATCGGGACCTAAGGTTCACCGGCTTACGCCCAACTAAGTCCAATAAGTAGTTCCCGGGCCTATGGCCCACTCATTATGTCCTTTACGAGTTTCCGGCCTAAAACCCAATCTAAGCCCAAATTCAACTTCTGGGCCTAAAGCCCACTTCCTTAAGTCCATGTTTAACCAATTTATAAGATTGGGCTCAAAGCCCGTTACTTAAGTCCAAGGTTAATCCAAGCCAAAGATTCCCGGCCTAAGGTTCTACCCGAGTCGGTAATTCCCGATTATACATACACATAACCCCACATACATTATTCCACTAAATAACTTAAATCCCGGTACAACAATTATTCTACATCAATATTTACATTCCAAGAATAAGATTTAAACTCCAAATTACACATGGGGACAATACCGTTAAATGCCGGAACAAAACCCGAGCCTTCGCCGGAAAATTCCCGAGCCTCGCCGGAAAACTCCCGAGCCTTCGCCGGGTTCCGGTGAACTCGCTGGAACTTCACCAACAGCCACCCAACAAATCTGCCAAGACGTAAAGCATCCCACCGAAATCAATCAAGTCCTACCGACTACGGAATCACAACAACCGAATTGAAGGGGAGGAAAATTAGATAAGTCCTTACCCCGGAAATTCGCTGCCAAACCCGAATCTGCCCGGATTTGTAGAACGGCAGCAACCCCAACGAACAACTCACTGCCACCGAACCACAGCAAGAAAAATCCAAAACAAACCCGTCCTCAACGTTTGCTGCCGAACCCACACACACGAACCACCTGCTGGAACCAACCCCAAGCAACACACCAACGTCGGCCACCAATCCGACCCAGATAACACAGCAGCAACAACACAAACACCACAATACCACACAGACCTGCCACCGTCCGGCCACCACCAAAACCCACAACAAAACACCCAAGCACACAAAGCAAAAACACAACCCGTCAGCTACATACCAAACACCCAAGCCGAGAGAACTAGAGAAGAGGGAGCGGGGACTTACCGGCAACGCGAGGTCGATGGTGGCGGCTCCTGTCCACGCCCCTATACTCCTCGTCGCGCTGATTGAAGGTGAAGAACGGGACGGCCGGCGACGGGAAAGCGAGAGGATGACAAGAGAGAAGAGGACCGGAGAGGAAGAGGAGGGTGAGGGAAAAAGAGAGAGAACGAGAAAGAGAAGGAAGAGAGAAAGGAGGGAGAGAGAAAACGAAAGAGGGGAAGAAGAGAAGGGGGTAGGCGGCGACGGGTTGGAGAAGAAGAGAAAAAAGAGAAAGAGAAAAGAAGAAGAAAATAAAAAAAAAGAAAAGAAGAAAGGGAGTGGCCGGCTAGGGTTTGGCCGCCCCTAGTGGACGATATGTCGTTCCACTAGGCGCGGTGAACCCCCTGGTCAACACGGTTTCTATTTTTTTTTTTTAAATAGTTACCAAAACGACGTAGTTTCGGGCCAACAGCTTCAAAGTTTAATTCACAACCCCGAAACCCGATTAAACTCCAACAAAAGCCGAACCCGTCATACCATCGACTTAATTCCAATATAACCAAGGTAAAATATTTTATTCCCATGTCCAAAAATTCAAAAATTCCTCAAGGGTAAAATTGGAATAAAAATTTCGAAAATTCTGAGAAAAACTCAAATTCTGAAAATTCGGGGCATTACAGTTGTTCACTCAACTATCCAAGAGTTACATGAGATGTAATTGACAAGAGTTGTCTACCTAAATAACTATGAAGTAAACGATCAGCCAAAGCTGACTTATCTAGTGAAATATGGATCTTGGCATACTTATATGATTGTCTTGATTTATATAGTAGGAGCATCACTTAATAGAATTCCTTGTTAAATGATTTTGTCTGCAAGACTCTTATTTGTGTGATTTGATCTATGTTGTAGAGCTATCATGGCACAAAACACTAGTACACAATCTCTGCGATCAGTCCTTGAGAAGGAAAAGCTGAATGGGAATAACTTCCTAGAGTGGCATCACAATTTGAGAATAGTCCTCAAACAATAAAAGAAGTTGTATGTCCTTGAAGGGCCTGTTCCTATTGAACCGGCACCTAATGCTCCTAGGGCGGAAAGAGATGCTTACAAGAAGCATGTTGATGATGCATTGGATGTTGCATGCCTTATGCTTATTAACATGGACTCTAAGCTTCAGAAGCAACATGAGAACTTGGGTGCGTTCGATATGATCGAACACCTGAAAATGCTCTTTGAAGAGCAAGCTAGGCATAAGAGGTATGAGACCTCCAAGGTATTGTTCCAATGCAAGATGGCTGAGTCATCATCGGTCAGGCCTCATGCGCTCAAGATGATTGGATACATTGAAAGCCTTGAGGGTCTGGGTTTTCCTTTGCAGAAGGAGTTGGCTGTTGATCTAGTCCTGCAATCGTTGCCGGATAGTTACAGCCAATTTGTCATGAATTTTAATATGAATCTTCTTGACAAATCCTTGTCTGAGTTGCTTAACATGTTGGGAACAGTTGAGCAACAAATGAAGGCAAACAAATCCAACAATATTTTGATGTAGGAAAAGGCAAAGGAAAGGGTAAAGCCAAGTTTTACAAGAAGAAGAAATGTGCCAAAAAGTTTGGTGCATGTGCATCTTCTTGTTCACATGTGGTGAAACCCAAAGGTGGTATTGCAAAGGAAGGACAATGTTTCCATTGCAACAAACCTGGCCATTGGAAACGCAACTGCCCTCTTTACCTTGAGGAGGTGAAGAAACAGAAGGGAAGTAAGACTTCCACTTCAGGTACTTTTGTTATAGAAACTAATATCTCTATCTCTGCATCATGGGTATTAGATACCAGATGTGGTTCTCACATTTGTGTAAATGTGCAGGAACTGAGAAAGAGTAGAAGATTAGCAAAGGGAGAGATAGACCTGCACGTTGGAAATGGAGCTAAAGTTGTTGCATTAGCCGTAGGGACTTACCATCTATCTTTACCGAGTGGTTTGGTTTTGGAACTTGATGATTGCTATTATGTACCTACTATAAGCAGGAATTTGATTTCTGTCTCTTACCTGGACAAGAAAGGTTTTTCATTTGTAATAAAGAACAATTGTTGTTCTATTTATTTCAATGATATTTATTATGGTGGTGCATATTTGAGCAATGGTTTGTATGTTCTAAACCTAGAAACACCAATCTATAACATTAATACGAAGAAGGTTAGATTAAACGATTCTATTGAAACCTATCTCTGGCATTGTCGATTGGGCTATATAAACGAGACTCGTATTTCTAAACTCCATAAAGATGGACTTTTAGACTCATTTGATTTTGAATCATTTGAGACATGTGAGTCATGTTTGTTAGGCAAAATGACGAAGGTTCCTTTTACCGCTAAAGGTGAAAGAGCTTCGGACTTGTTAGGTCCTATACATTCTGATGTATGCGGACCTATGTCAACACAGGCTAGAGGTGGTTTTCAGTACTTCGTTACATTTACTGATGATTACAGTACATATGGCTATATTTATCTTATGAAACACAAGTCAGAATCCTTGGAAAAGTTCAAAGAATTCAAGAGTGAAGTACAGAATCAACTCGGCAAGAGTATTAAAACGCTTCGATCTGATCGAGGAGGTGAATACTTGGCCGAGAATTTCTTGATCATCTAAAGGAGTGTGGTATAGTATCACAGCTCACTCTACCGGGTACACCTCAATGTAATGGTGTATCTGAAAGGAGGAATAGAACTTTCTTAGACATGGTTCGTTCTATGATGAGTCAAGCTGACCTTCCTTCTTCATTTTGGGGACATGCATTATTAAGTGCTGCCTTTACACTTAACCATGTTCCATCTAAATCGGTTGAAAAGACACCATATGAGATATGGACAGGGAAGCGTCCCAATTTGTCTTTTATGAGGATCTGGGGTTGTGAGGCTTTCGTGAGACGAGAAGCATCAGATAAACTCGGCCCTAAATCCGTCAAGTGCCTCTTTCTTGGATATCCTAAGGAAACTAAAGGATATTATTTCCATAATCCCACAGGGCACAAAGTGTTTGTTGCTCGTACTGCTATTTTTCTAGAAAGAGAAATTATTTCTAGAAAGATCAGTGGGAGAAAAATAGAACTCGAAGAAGTTCGAGGTATAGAGGCTGAGATGGAACAAGGACAGGAACCACAAGATGTTGTGGGTGAAAAACCTATGCCTGTAACACATGAACTACGTAGGTCTGATAGGATTCGACATAAGCCTGAGAGATATGGATTTCTTATGACTCATACTGGAGACGTGATGCTCATAGAAGAGGATGAGCCCACATCCTACCAGCAGGCTATTACGGGTCCAGACTCTAAGAAGTGGCTAGAAGCCATGAATTAGGAAATGGAATCCATGTATGAAAACAAGGTATGGACCTTGGTTGACCCTCCTGAAGGGGTAAAACCTATTTGGACCAAGTGGGTCTTTAAGAAAAAGACCGACATGGATGGTAATGTGATTACCTTTAAAGGGCGATTGGTTGCAAAAGGTTATAAGCAAGTTCATGGTATTGACTATGATGAAACTTTCTCACCAGTTGCCATGGTCAAATCCATCCGGATTCTATTGGCTATAGCAGCATACCATAATTATGAGATATGTCAAATGGATGTCAAAACTGATTTCCTTAATGGAAATCTTTTAGAGGATGTGTACATGACACAACCTGAAGGTTTTGTCACTCCAGAAAATTCTAACAAGGTATGCAAGCTGCAAAGATCCATTTATGGATTAAACCAAGCTTCTAGGAGTTGGAATCTTCGTTTTGATGAAGTAATCAAACAGTTTGGTTTCATTAAAAATGAATATGAGCCATGTGTTTGCAAGAAGGTTAGTGGGAGCACAATCGTTTTCTTGTTATTGTATGTTGATGACATTCTACTCATTGGGAATGATA
This sequence comes from Turnera subulata, assembly GCA_028386065.3. Taxonomy (NCBI): domain Eukaryota; kingdom Viridiplantae; phylum Streptophyta; class Magnoliopsida; order Malpighiales; family Passifloraceae; genus Turnera; species Turnera subulata. The sequence continues at coordinate 124,088 of MK814804.1, forward strand.
TTCCGACACTACAGTCTGTAAAGAGTTGGTTAGGAAAGAATTTCTCAAAGAAGGACTTAGGAGAAGCTGCCTACGTGTTAGGTGTAAAGATCTATAGAGATAGATCCAAAAGGCTTCTTGGGCTAAGTCAAAGTACATATATTGACAAGGTGCTAAAGAGGTTTAGCATGCAAGATTCCAAGAAAGGTTTCTTGCCCATGTCACTTGGCGTATCTCTCTCAAAGAATCAATGTCCTAGAACATCTAAGGAGAGAGAGAGGATGAGTAAGATTCCTTATGCTTCTGCAATAGGATCTATCATGTATGCCATGCTATGTACCCGATCGGATGTCGCATATGCTTTGAGTGTCACAAGCAGATATCAATCTGATCCCGGTGAAAGTCACTGGACAGCGGTTAAGAACATCCTTAAGTACTTGAGAAGGACTAAGGATGCATTCCTTGTATACGGAAGCGTTGATGAGCTTGTTGTAAAGGGTTACACAGATGCTAGCTTCCAAACTGACAGGGATGACTTTAGATCGCAATCAGGTTATGTGTTTTGTCTTGGAGGTGGTGCTGTATGCTGGAAGAGTTCAAGCAAGAGACAGTTACTGACTCTACAACCGAGGCTGAGTACATTGCTGCCTCAGATACGGCGAAAGAGGCTGTTTGGATCAAGAAGTTCGTAACTGAACTTGGGGTGGTTCCGAGCATTCACAGTCCGATTGAGCTCTATTGTGACAACAATGGGACAATCGCACAGGCTCAGGAACCTAGATACCATCAAAGATCCAAACATGTACTCCGACGCTATCATCTTATTAGAGAGATCATAGATAGAGGCAATGTCAGGCTGTGCAGAGTTTCTTCTGAGAACAATATAGAAGATCCTTTGACTAGGCCACTCACACAGCAGAAACATGATGGTCATTGTACATCCATTGGTAATAGATACATGCATGATTGGCTTTAGTGCAAGTGGGAGAATGTTAGTAATATGCCCAAAAGCCAATCAATGGATGACTGTAGTCATGTATATACATTAAGGTTATTCCAATAAATATGTTTATGCGATAAACGCTTGCACATATTTATAACCCTAGAATATTATATATTCTTAAATGTCCCTAGTCGATTATTATTATGGATGGGTTGTAATAATAAATTAAGACTAGCGTATGTTGAGAATTATATGAGATATGAATTCTACATACGGGTACAAGTTAGAGAAATTGTGGACTGGACCGACCCACATAAGAACCCTACATGGAACGTTATATGATTGTCATTAGTGGTTCTTATATGTATCGTCCTTAGACCTGAGATCGTCAACATTCCCAACATATGAGTCGTATACTTTGATATTATTCCTAGTCACTCGTAACTCAGTAGACGTAAGGGTAATCATTGGATATATGACGTAATGTGTAGTGGGTTTTGATTGATCAAGATGGGATTCGTCCAACCCTTGTAACGGGTATATTATCAGATGGGCCTCTTGATAGAGTTGAATTGTAAATGCGTGGCCACGCTCGAATTATATGATATGGTGATATCATGAGTATCCGGTTTTATACAGTTAACTCTGGGATCAGGAAACTTAGATTAAACATATACGAGATTGACGTTTTCCATGTCTTGGTTTAATCTTGATAATGGGACGAAAGGATGATGACATGTTTCCGAGGCATAATGAATCAGTACTGATCTTGTCGTTTGGGTAGCAATGATGTGTTTGTAGACGCCGCTCTTTGCTTATAATTATAAAATGAGATTTTACAATTATTTCCAAACGTTACAAGTGCCTACAGGGTCACACACTTAGAACTGTTGATTCGAGTAGGTGGTTGAACTATGGTTGGACCGTGGTTCGACCAAGAAAGTGGACCATGGTTGAACCTTGGTTGAACCATGGTTGGGCCGGGTCGTTTTGGGCTGATTTGGTTCACTAATTATCAAAATTATTGAACCAGAATTAGTGCCATATGATGTGTATTCCTATATATGATGATATATATAATTAATGCTTAGTGGAGCATTAAGTCATAGTGGAAACATGATCATGAAGGATAAGACATGATTATGTTGGCCAATGACTTAATAAACTATGCATTTCAAGTGTGTACAAATAGGGTGAAGGTTTGATCAGTTTTTCAGACCAATCAAGTCTTAACACACTCTTCACACTTGAGAAAAACACATCAAACACTCTCTAGTTTCTAGCTCTCGGAAATTCTGCAGCTAGCACTGCGGTTCAGGAGTGCTCGGGTTGGTGATCGTGAGACGATTGCTAGCTAGACATCGACGGTTCGTGTGGATACCGTAGAGGAGCCAAATTTCTTGTCGGGTTCTTGCTGATTCTACACTACAGTTGGGTGAAAGACCTCAACCAAGCAAGGTACGAAAAATTGTTATTCAGTTTGGTTTGTTTTACTTGGATCCTTCATGGTTTCCGGGCTTTCCGCTGCGCATTTCTTTGCTTTTGATTGTCAAGTTTGCATGCCTGGAAACTTTCACTCCCACCCCCGGACTGTCTTCATCTCCCTTATCGGTCATCATGTCATCATGTGATTTTGAGTATTCTTTGGATCCTGTGGCATCACCCCAATCATCCCACTTGCTTTCCCGCAACTCCTGGATGCATTCCTACAGACTTTCTTTGGCCTGGACGCTTTCTCAACTGAGTGCGGCATTCCGGAGTTGGATGCCCCTCCTCAAATCTTTAACAAGTGCATACTGTCCCATGGCATCTCGGAATTGCTTCATGGCTACTTGGGCAAATGGTTGGCCGAGCAAGACCCCACGGAGGATCGTCTCCTCTAATTGGCCCATCAAAGTCCGGAATGTTGATTGCAACCTCTTTTTCTTAGTATCAAAAAAAACCTCTTTTTCTTGTTGGAGACTCCGGTCTTCATAAATTAGGAAGTCGTCCTCCGTGGGTTTTCCCCTCAGGCTCGTTCTTGTGCCGGTAGCACCCTCTGACAGGTTAGCATGCTCATTGCTCATGGTTCCTCTTGACAATCAAAAGTGGAGAAGTGGGTTTTAGTGCCATGCGCTGGTGGGCTTAAAAGAAGGTTTGTAAAAAATGGTTCCGATGAAAAAGGTAGAACATGGATTCACTCCCGATTCAGCACACTACATTTTTCTTTTCAAACCCAACGCAAAATAACACGTGTTATGCAGTCCTAACTCTTCAAATTCATGGGGTAATTGGGCATCTACTCGAATCATCAAAACGAATCTCCCCTGAACTTTGGAGGATCACTACTCAAAGATATGGAATGTTCCCCTCCTTTAATGGCCATGGATGACTACTCCTCTTTCCTATTTCCTCAAGATCCCGTGTATGCACAAATTCGAATCCCAAAATAACAAGATACAACACACATTCACCACATTGCACATTTCACATGAAGGATTGTACCACTTATTGATTCACGACGCATGGGATGCTCAGGGCATGCAGCTAGTTGGGGGCCAAAAGATTGCCGCTGGGGAATAGGCTGACCTACGCACATATGATAAAGGATATCGCGTGAGGTCCAAGGCCAATTAATCCCCATCATTGCTAAGCATCAATAAACGGGTTCACTCAAACCACTATCACTTAAGGAAAGCATGTAGCGGATTTGGATTCCCTCGCCCTCTTAAGGTAAAGGCTTCACATCAATTGTTATAAATGCAAGGCAATTATGATGACAAGTAAAAGACACACAGGATTTAACAATTGCACAAATTCTCTTGTACCCACTACCTCCCCAGCGGAGTCGCCAACTGTGAGTACCCGACCCAAAATCATTTTGGCCTATTCACCTAATCCTTTCACCTTCTTCTTCGGGTCAATCCCATAACATTTGAGTCGCCACCCAAGTTTTATTAAGGACAAAACTTGGGAAAAACCTTAATATGACTGCTTAGGCAACATGGTCATGGCGAACCAAAGTGATGGGATCGGGGGTTCGTCATAGATGGGAAGGTGTTAGGTACCCATCTGTGTTGGGTCGAGACTATGTGCAATTATGAAATGCAAGTCTGCCTTGTGCAAGTGTGTAGGTGTGGAAAGTAAAGAGAAGGGGAGAAGAAGAAGATTTGGCTTGCATCCCGTTGTAAGACCGGGATTACCTACGTACCCGTCCGATCGGGGTCAAAGCCACGTAGTTCTAAACATGGCACAAATCGGCCACTTACATCATCAAAAGCATCAGCATACAATCAACAAAGATCAATCAAAAGAGAGAGTTTAGTGTTACCTCTTGTAGCCCTCCTCTAGCTCCCTGTAATGAGTTGAGTTCTACACCCACCTTCTTGTCGTTTCCAAGCTCTATGGTTGATCCTCTTCTTGACCTCTCCTTGCTTAACCACTGCTAATGTTTCCCTCGAAAATCCTCCAGAGTTTCTACCTAAAGAATGTATTTCTAGGCTTGGAGAAGTAGAGTTTCTCCAAGCACTCAAGGCTTATAGCTGTATATGTGAGAAAAATGTGTGATCTCTCGAAATGTGTGTGAGGGGTCCTATTTGTAGTGCTCTGGGAAGTCTAGGGGCGTGGACCTACTTAATGGTGAAGATTATGCTCGAAAATCTGGTCCAAAACCGCGTAAGATTGACTTAGGAACAAAATCGGCAAAAATCGGAGATTCTGGGCACCTACGACCGCCGCTGCCGGCGGTCATGTGGGGATGACTGCCAGCACCTGGCGGTCGTTGTGAGAGGACCACCGGTCACCGCGTGTGTCACCCGTTCTTTCCTTTTTTGGCCTCCAATCCCCCTAATTTAGCCCTGATTTGATCCTACTGCGTAATAAACCCCTAATCGACCCAGAATAACTCAATTACTTGATTATATGTGAACACCCAAATTTAGCCATGTATTTGTTCCATTGCTTGTTATTGTGTTTTAGAGCCCAAGGTTAATTTTATTGATTTTTTTTCTTTAATTTGCTTTAAGAACCCAATGAATAAATCAGTGGATTATTCTTATAATTAGGCCCAGGCTTAGCACGGACTTTTTGGCTTATTTGTCTCTGATTTTCGTTGAATTGGAGGCCCAATTAAGTTAGTTTATTATTTTGCCTATTTTATGGAATAAAAGAGGAATAATTCTTAATCTTTGGAGTAGAGGTTATGTAACTGAGTTTGCATGGAAAGAATATGGAGTTCTCTTGAAGAATGGGGAGTTTTTCTGGTCTAAGAATCCATACTTTGCGCGCAAGAATCAGTTTGGAGTCAAAATAAGGAAAACTAGATCAAAATAGGAAAAGCTGTGTGCAGTAACCAACAGGTCGGGAGTCGTGGGGCCATGACCGCCACCTGCCGCCGGTCATCACGACATGACCGCCCCCAGATGGCGGTCGTGTGTTCCAGTTTCGGCAATTTTTTAGTTTTTCCTTTTTTTCGATCTCTACCCTTAACAATTGGATTTAAGGGTTTAATCTCGACCTTAGGATCAAAACCACGCCCCCTAAGACCCTGAACATTATAAATAGAGCCCTCATAACAAGTTATAGTTGGGTTGGCCATTAAGCTTTTTGCTTGGGAAAACTCTACTACTTTTTTTCTCAATTCGATTTCTTTGCTTTACTCTGCTAGATTTCACGTGGTGTGTTGTTTAGTTTTGTCTCTGCAGTAGTTCCAGAGCCAATCAAGGTGGAACTAAGGAACGGAAAGAGGGTAGAAGCAATCTACAACCCTCAAACGCGAAGAACGACGAAGAACACGCCCCTTGTGGTAACTCAGTCTCTTCCCCTTTGATTTAACTCTGCTGCTGCGACTCTGTCTCTGATTGTACGCTGATACTGACATGTTTGCCTGAGTGTTGATTCTAATCTAAGAACTACGTGAGCTTTGAACCCGGTTTCCGGGGTACGTAGGATGTCGCTAGTGGTGGAGACGCAAGCCAAATGGTGTCTTTTCTTTTTTTTTCCTTGTCTCTTCAGTTTCAATTTTTATACATATTATTGTTATTGTTTGTTGCTGGAAATCTTGGTTTACACACATACACACACGCACCAAAGCACAAGTATTCGCTTAAATTGCATACTATTTCGCCAAAGCATGGATGGGGTGCCTCATACCTTCCTATCCATGACGAACCCTAGAGTCCAGCACCTTTTGTTCGCTAATTTGGTTGCTTTACGGGTATAAGGAGTCATTCTTTGGTTTTTCCGGAGTTTTTCCACGGTAATAAAACTTGGGTGGCGACTCCATCGATTGCCACGGAGGTGAGAAAATTCCGGGTTCTCACAGCTGGCGACTCCACTGGGGATTCGTGGGTTTAAGAAATAATGTGCATTTTTCGCTTAAGTTTTGTGCTTTGTTACTTGTCACTTGCATGCTTGCATTATAATTGTGCGTTAACCTCTACCTTAAGGGGGTGCAACGCCCGTACAGACCATCATTCGTTGTGATATGGCATGCGATTTGTCCGTTACCCGCCGCGCGTGATGATTGGGAATCTTGGCCTTCGACCTCACGTGGCATCCTTGTGTCACATGTGAGTAGGCTGAACCTCCCATAGTAGCGGTTCTTTGGCCCCCAACCAGCTACATTCCCTTGCATGTAGTCGAACGAAACCCTAGGGGTACTTGCCTTATATGGAAACATGTTGTATGCTTATGCTTGCTTTTCGTGGATTCAAATTAATTGCGCACTCATATTTTCCTTATCAAAACAAAACCCTAGTCGAGGCTCTTTTTCAAAATTTTTCTTCAAAATTGTTTTTCTTCTAGGGAGCCGAATTATATTTTTCTTAAAATTAATTTTAAAAAAAAACGAAAAAAAATTAAACAAAATCGAAAATTCAAAAAAAAAACTGCTTTTTTGTGCCTAAAACCTCACGTTTTCAAATAAAAACTTCGGCTCCATATCATTTCTTTTTTCCAAATAAAGCATCCCTTCTCTGTGCATTTGAGTGGTGTTGTAATCAATGAATAGTCTCTTATACGCGCGTTTACCCTTAGGACGCCATGAGTGACGACATTATCCAAGTGAATGATCCAACCGTTGTGGGTGAGTTGCTGGAGAAGTTGAAGGGCGTTAGCATGGCTCAATTTCTCGAGGCACTGAATGTCGCAAAGGGTGATGATGGTACCGTTGCCCAATCTTCAAAGATGAACACTAGCAAAGCCGATGGTAAGCGGCCAATCGTGATTGATGAAGTCATGGACGCTCCGGCACCCCATCTAGAGGATAAGGTTGACAAGATTGAAGGATTTCTCAAGGATCTCAAGCGGAAGGAGGACGACTATAACCTTGATCGATTAGCTCTCTTCCCTGAGGCTCGGTTTCCCGACAAATTCAAGATGCCTGACTTTGACAAATTTGATGGAACGGGTTGTCCACATACGCACTTGAAGATCTATATTCGCACTCTCTATTCTATGGAAATTGGTCCCAATTGATGGCACAACTATTCCAACGCTCTTTAGGAGGAGCGGCTTTATCTTGGTTCATGTCATTGGACGACGATCGTGTTTCCAAATGGGAGGACATTTGCAAGGAGTTCGTTGAGCACTACAAGTATAACACTACCGTTGATGTCACCAAGAGAGATCTAGAAACTACCAAGCAACAAGCTCAAGAGACCTTTTCTCAGTTCATCACTAGGTGGCGCAATAAGGCAACCCGAATGGTGAAGCGTCCATCCGAAGAAGATCAAGTCCAAATGGTAATCAAGAACTTGCAGCTAATCTACTATGATCGCATGGTGACCAACTATTATGCTAATTTCAAGGCGTTAATTGGCGTGGGAACTCAATTGGAAGATGCCATTGCATCCGGTAAGATCAACACTCCTCAAAATAACTCTTTTCAAAGAAAGAATTTTGGGACAAGCAACAACAAGAGATCAACGGATGTGAATAACGTGGCGGTGAATATGCCAATTCAACTCGGTGAGACAAAAAGGCAATTCACACGATTGTCTATGCCACTTAGCACTGTTCTAAAGATATGCATGGCACAAAATGCCATCACACCGTTAGCACCGCCAACCGATCCAAGTCCCAATCTTGATCAAAGTAAGCATTGCGAGTTCCACCAAATCTATGGGCACAAGACCGATGATTGCATTCGACTACGCCATATGGTGCAAGACTTGATTGACCAGGCGAAGCTCATTCCTCCAACAAAGCCGAACACCAAGAGGAATCCTTTGCCTCCACACAATACCATTAGTGCCATCTTTGACGAAGGACTATAGGATGCTTCTGAACTTATCCATCCTATGGAGGAATTAGAGTGCATGATGCTCATCGACTTGAATGACTACGTGAACCTCAAAGAAGATAATGTGGACACCATCACTAGGTCCGGGCGTGTTGCCAAGCAAATTGATCTTGAAGTTGTGTGAACACCCAAATTTGACCCACAGAAATTTTACTAAATGAGACTTTGTACATGTGTAGACTTAGAATCAATGAGATGATTTGGTCCAAGGTTCAAGCATGATATGAACTGTAATTTAGTAGAATTAATGTATTTTGATCACATAAACCTTTATGCACTTAAATCTTGGGTCATCACCCTCCAGAATCCCCGATTTTGTTTCTTTTTCGATCCTACGCGGTTTTGGACCAGATTTTCGGGCATAATCTTCACCATTAAGTAGGTCCATGCCCCTAGGCTTCCCAGAACACTATAAATAGGACCCCTCACACACATTTCAGGGGACACACAACATTCCTCACATACACACCCATAAGCTCTTCTTGCTTGGAGAAACTCTACCTCTCCAAGCCTAGAAATATTTTCTAAGGCAGAAACTCTGGAGGATTTTCGTGGGGAGCAGCAAGCAGCAGTCTAGCAAGGAGGAGTCAAGAAGAGGATCAACTATAGAGCTAAGGAGTGGCAAGAAGGTGGGTGTAGAACTCAACCCATTACAAGGAGCTAGAGGAGGGCTACACAAGGTAATCCTAAATCCCTTATTGATTGATTCTGGCTGATTGAATGCTGATGCTTTTGAAGATGTAAGTGGCCGATTAGTGCCACGTTTAGAACTACGTGGCTTTGACCCCGATCACTCGGGTACGTAGGTAGTCTCGGTCTCATAACGGGATGCAAGCCAAGTCTTTTCCTCCCCCCCTTTTCTTTGTTTTCCACGCTTGCATACTTACACACTTGCACAAGGCGCACTTTTCTCTTTGATTGCACAAGATTTCGACCCAACATGGATGGGTGCCTAACACCTTCCCATCCGTGACGAACCCCCGATCCCATTTCTTTGGTTCGCCATGACCATGTTGCCTAAGGAGTCATTTGAGGGTTTTTCCTAATTTTTGTCCCTAATAAAACGTAGGTGGCGACTCCAATGATGTGGGATTGACCCGAGGAAGAAGGTGAAAGGAATAGGTGAATAGGCCCAAGTGATTTTGGGTCGGGTATTCACAAGTTGACAATCCCATTATGCCACCCAAAGTCCCTAATGAACCCGAGGAGGATCCACTCTTAAAGCAATTGAAGAAGACTCAAGCAAACATCACCATATGGGGATTGCTCATGACTTCACGACCGCATAGGGAGAAAATGCTACAACTTTTGGGAAACACACAAGTATCCATTGGCACTACACCGAATGATTTGCTAGAAATCATGGCCATCACAAGCAACAAAAATGCTATCACTTTTTCCGATAAAGACATAATATCCAGCAAAGGCAAGCACACGGATGCACTCTACATCATGGTGCATGTCAAAGGAAATCAAGTCCCTATGGTCCTATTCGATAATAGATCGGCTCTCAATTTGTGTCCCTTAAAAGTTTCAAGTGTCCTTGGGTTAGGATTGGATGACTTCACTCCTTTAAGACAAACCGTTTGCTCTTTTGACAATGCAAAGAGAGAAGTCCTTGGTACCATTACCCTTGAAGTCAATTTCGGCCCGGTAGCCTTCCCTGTCGAGTTTCAAGTCCTTGATATTGCATCGAGCTTCAATCTACTACTTGGAAGACCTTGGTTGCATAAAGCTAAAGCCGTACAATCTACCATGCATCAAATGCTCAAATTCCCACCAATGGTGGTATTGTGACTATCCGAGGAGGGGCATTGGACCTACCTACCAAGCAAGTGCATGAACTAGACGAGGATAAAGAGATCTCCCTTTCTGGCTTTGTATTCAAAGAGGTCAACACTCTAACTTGGGGATTGGAGCATCAAGAGAACTTTCCTCTATACTATGACTCGTTTAGCAACACAAGGATCATGGGCATCATGAAGAAGATGGACTTCTTACCTTTCATGGGGCTTGCAAGCCACCAAAAAGGGATTCTTGAGCCTCCACTGACTCCAACCATCATACCACCCTTTGGCTTGGGATACAAACCTACACCCGAGGGCATGAAGAGAATGGAAGCTAGAAATAGGGAACGAGCCCGCGCTAAGAAGGAGAACTGAACTTTGGACTTCGAAATGGATCCCTACTTCAAGACTCTGAATGGAGAATTTGTGAAGGAAGGTGATGATTTCCCCTATTGTGGCTTTCCCGAACCTTGGTACTCACCCACCATTAGGTCTCTGCTACCCGGTTTTGAAATATTCTTTGATTGTAGGCTTGATGAGGTCATACATATTCAAGATGGCGAATGCAAAGATTTTGGCCTCGAAGGTTTATTTGGAGATATGCACTTGGAGCATAGAGTCACGCATGAGAGGAGCATGATTACCCCTATCCTAGGACCATTGAAGCAATGGGAATGGAGCAAGCCATCTAGTGGTGTAGACGAGTTCGAGCCTGAGTCAGAGTCTGAGTCCGCATTTTCTTTCGATAATAAAGAGGAGCAACCATGTCGCCCTCGTGATTTTCAATTCAAGTCATCTAAAACTTTCGAGGATAATGATGTTTTGCGTTTTTCAAAGAATAATATGAAGCTTACATTCCCTTAATTGGTGTTTGTGATGATAATGTTGTTTGCATGGATGATGTGCATAATGATGATGAACTAGATAAATTCCATGAAACACCCACTCTATCTGAATCTAATGAGGGTGAATCAATTGAGATTAACTTGGGAACTGAAACTGAACCTAAAGTCACCAAAATGAGCACTACATTACTCGATAGTATTAAGGAAGAATGGTAAGGTCCGCATGTGTGTCGATTTTCGAGATTTGAAAAAAGCATGTCCTAAGGATGAGTTTCCATTGTCACATATCGATCTACTAGTTGACGCTACTGTTGGTCATGCACTCTTATCATTCATGGATGGATTCTCTGGGTACAACCAAGTACTAATGGCACCTGTGGATAAGCATAAGACGGCTTTCCGCACGGAATGGGGTACTTTCTGCTACAAGGTAATTCCCTTTGGACTCATTAATGCTGGCGCCACTTACCAACGAATGGCCACTACTCTTACTCACGACATGATGCATGACATGGTGGAAGTATACGTCGATGACATGATTGTTAAGTCGCAAACCAATGAGTCACACGAGGATTAGGAAATTTGGCATGAGGATGTAGGAAATTTGGCATGAGGATTAACCCGGAAAAATGTGTCTTCGGTATAAAGGCAGGCAAGCTACTCAGTTTCGTGGTCAGTGAAAGAGGAATCGAGGTCGACCCCAGCAAGATCAAGGCAATTCAAGAGATGCCGATTCCAAGGACCGAGAAGGAGATTACAAGTTTCCTCGGCCGTGTGCAATACATTAGTAGATTTATCACACAATTATCCATTATTTGCACGCCTATTCATCGACTCCTGAAGAAAGGGGTATCAACCGAATGGAATGATGACTGCCAACATGCCTTCGATCGAATAAAAGAGTCCTATCCACTCCACCAGTCTTACAACCGCCTAGATCGGGTCAACCACTTCTTCTATATCTCACTGTGACTAACAATGCCATGGGTGCAATGCTCGCGCAATATTTGCCTGACTCTCGCACCGAGAATGCTATCTACTACTTAAGCAAGAAGTTGACTGATTACGAAGCCAAGTACAACATGAATGAGAAGACATGCATCGCACTGACATGGGTTTGCCAAAAATTAAAACATTACTCTGTGACACATGAGGAACTTCTCATCTCCCGAATGAATCCTATTAAATACCTCCAAGAGAAACCGGTGCCAAGTAGTAAAACGGCTCACTGGGTCGCAATTTTATCTCAATTCGACATCTGATTTGTGTCCCAAAAGGCTGTTAAAGGAAGCACCATATCTGATTTCTTGGCCTCTCATCCGGTGACCCATGACGAAAGATTTGAGCCTCAATTCCCCAATGAAGGTATCTTGACAATCACCATCCCAACATGGGAGATGTACTTCGACGGTGCGGCAAACGGAAGCAGATTCGGCGCCGGTATTATCCTCATTTCACCCGACAAAGTCACTTATCCTCTGTCTTGCAAGCTAGAGTTTGAAGCCATGAACAATATAGCCGAATATGAAGAATGTACTATTAGGCTCGAAACTGCGCTTAACCTTGATATACGGCGAATCCAGGTATATGGTGACTCTGCTCATGTAATTTCACAAGTCATGGGTGAATGGAAGATCAAAGAAGACAGCTTATGCCTTATCACGAATTGTAAGTATCCGGGCATGCAAAATTGACAATCAAGTGCAGCCGAAAGACCCGGAAACCTTGGAGGATCCAAGTGAAGCAACCAAACCGAACAACAAAATCGATCATACCTGAAACGGTTAGGATCTTTCACCTAACTGAAGAACCGAATCAGCTAGAGCCGGAAGAATATCCTGCTCCTCTACGGTATCCATACGAACAGTGGTGACTAGCCGGAAACCGTCACACGATCTCCAACCCGAGCTCTCCCGAGACGCGGTGCTAGCTGCGGAATTCAGGAGCTTGAACTTGTGGTGTTTTTGGTGTTCTTCCTTCTTTCTCAAAGAAGAAGAAGAGAGTGTGTGTCTATAAACTCAAGTCTTACTCAAGTTTTCTGGTGTGTAGCATGGTGTTAAGCTAAAGCTCTCAAGTCTGAAAAACTGATCACTCCACACTTGAACACACTAACACACAATGCATTAGTTAATTAGACTAATGGCCAACACTATGGCCCAAAGGTAGCATGATAATGACACTCACCATCTTTTGTCTACCACTAATGCATTATCACACATCAACACAACACAGCACTAAACCTGGTTCAATAATTCAGATAATTAGTGAACCAAAACGACCCTGTTCCAACCACGGTCCAACCACAAACTGGTTCAACACGGTCCAACCATGGTTCAACCACCTGCTCAAATCAACGGTTCTATGTGAGTGACCCTGTAGGCACTTGTAACGTCCGGCAATAATTGTAAAATCTCATTTTACAATTACAAGCAAAGAGCGGCATCTAGCAACACATCATTGCTACCCGAACGACAAGATCAGTACTGATTCATATGCCTCGCAAACATGTCATCGTCTCATTATCAAGTTAAACACAAGACATGGAATATGTCAATCTCGCATATGTTCAATCTCGGTTCCTTGATCCTCGAGTTAACCGCGTAAAATGGATACCTATGATATCACCATATCATAATCAGAGCATGGCCATGCATTTAACAGTTCAACTCTATCAAGAAGCCCATCTGATAATGTGCCCGTTATATGGGTCGGACGAATCCCATCTTGATTAATCAAAACCCACTACACTTTTATCATATACCCAATGATTACCCTTAAGTCCACCCAGTTACGGATGACTAAGAATAATATCAGAGTATACGACTCATATGTTGGGAACATTGATGATCTCAGGCCTAAGGACAATACATATAAGAACCACTAATGACAATCATATAACGTTCCATGTAGGGTTTTTATGTGGGTCGGTCCAGTCCACAAGTTATCTAACTTATACCCGTATGTAGAATTAATATCTCATATAATTCTCAACACACACTAGTCTTAATTTATTATTACAACCCATCCATAATAATAATTGACTAGGGACATTTACGAATATAAAATATTCTAGGGTTATAAATATGTGCAAGCGTTTATCTCATAAACGATATTTATTGGAATAACCTTAATATGTATACATGACTACAAACAATCATCCATTGATTGGCTTTTGGGCATATTACACTAACACGAATGTCTACAAAGGCTAGCCGCTATGTTTGAGGAAATAGCTTTCTACTATGTCCCCAGGAAAAATAACCAATTCGCCAATGCACTTGCCATCTTAGCCTCCATGATCGGCATGCCTAAGAATGCCATCATCCTGCCTATTGGAATTCAAAAGAACGTCGAGCCGTCTTTCAATCGAGAATCTACAATGTCGAAGCCATGGTTCATGAATCTCATTCAAGCCATTTACACCGACCAAGAGGCAATTATGGCTATCACTATGGCCAAAACGAATCGACCCTCCTACACCTTAAGCAATCTGAATGACGAGGGGCAACAATGGTACACCGATATATGCAATCTCTTATATTATGGATCCTATCCTGAGCATGAAACTAGTAAAGAAAGAAAACTCTGAAATAACTCGCCACCGGATACATTCTATGCACTAGCAAGTTGTACAAAAAACATGCCAGTGGGGTTCATTTACTCTATGTCGATACCAATGAAGCTCAGAGAATCATGGAAAAGGTGCATGGAGAAGACGAAGGCCCACATGGGTGGAAACATGCTAGCTCAGAAAATCCTACGATTGGGATACTTTTGGTCTACCATGGATGCCGATTCTGCCAAACATGTTAGATCTTGCCACACATGTCAAGTGCACGCCAAGTCACAACATCTTCCACCGTCTCCTCTTACGCCTCTGTCGTCGCCTTGGCCATTCTCTACATGGGGTATTGATATCATCGAAAAGGTCTCTCCTAAGTCATCTAACGGGCACGAATACATCCTAGTGGCTATCGACTATTTCACCAAATGGGTTGAAGCCGAGTCCTTCACCGTCCTTAATACCAAGAAAGTCGCCAATTTCATTCACAACAACCTCATCTGCCGATATGGTGTTCCTTTTGAGCTGATATCTGATAATGGTGTTCACTTCAAAGCCAATGTGGAAAGGTTATGCGCCTGCTACACCATAAAGCATCGCAAGTCGTCACCTTATCGAGCTCAAACTAATGGAGCTGTGGAAGCTACTAACAAAAACCTCAAGACAATCATCAAAAAGATGCTTATTACACACCGAGAATGGTCGGAAAAGCTACCATTAGCACTATGGGGATATCGCACCACTATCCGTTCATCCACTTGCGCTACACCATACTCTCTTGTATATAGCATGGAGGTTGTGCTCCCCGTTGAACTTGAGGTCCAATCTTTGAGGGTGGCCCACGAAAGTATGATTCCTGAGACACAATGGGTTCAAGAATGCCTAGATCAACTCACACTGCTCAATGAAAAGCGTTTGCAAGCTCTATACCATGTCCAAGGTTATCAAAGGCGTATGGCGCATGCATTCAACAAAAAGGTTAAGTCTCGAGGGCTGAAAGAAGGCGACTTAGTCCTCAAAGAGATACGGCAACCGGTGCATGATCCTAGGGGCAAATTCAAGACTAATTGGTGCGGACCGTACATTATGAAGGAAATCCTTCCTAGAGGGGCAACAAGAATTCGAGATCTAGATGGCAACGAGTTCAAAGACCCAGTCAACATGGATCAACTCAAGAAATACTACGTGTAGCGCTCAAAACACTGATCAAAGAACTACGTACACCTGATTCAGTGCAAACACAATCATAACAACACAATAAATAGTCACGAAGTGCAGATACATAGGAAGCCTGCAAAGGTTCGGTCTCTTATTATTACATCAATAAAAGTTCCCATGTTGACTAAAAACTGGAATTTATTTGGTCTCGTTGTTATTTTGCATAGTCATAAATGAAAATAACATTCTTTTTCATAAGTCTCAAATGCCTAGGGCGTTTATGCCTCCAATTCTTGTCATTATCTTCTTCCTTGACTCAGTATGTCCCACAGACTCAGCTCTAGATGGCTCAGGACTGTCCATGATCTTCTTTTGTCTCGCACGCAGCAGTTTCTCCAATGGCTTAGTTACGTCCCTTAGCCACTCCTTATACCGCGGAATAGGAGGCTCCAACGCACGCGTTCCTACGCCAATCCAAGTCAAGAGAGTCCAATTACTACAAATAATCCCCACGAGTTTACCATCCATAGTCCCTTGGATAGGAGGGGTGATCATACAAGGAACAGGTTGAGCTCGACCAATTTGTCTCATAAACTGCATCGTGTTGTAATAGGTAGACTGCTTGATACCGAGTAGTAGCACTACTTCATTGCCGAATGTGTCTCTCGCCATGCGTATAACCTTCAGCCAATCACAATGCCACATTATATCATTGGAAGTCAGATGATGCATATAGGTGACCCATTCTCTCATAGTCGCAAAGTTCTGGAGTCGACGCCTTGTTGAATAGCCCGCTGACATTTACTTCAATGATACCGGTCATTCAATGATCTTGAGATGTTCACACAGCCACATTTGCAATAGCAACAGAGAACCGCCAATTGGTCCATTCAAGTCATCCGCAAGGGCGTGTAGCGCATTAAGGGTTTCGCCAACTACCAGTGGTACAATGCTATTTCCTTTATATAGCTGTTCGACGTATTCTCCAAGAATAACGTGACCCATGCCAAGACGCATCTTTAGCAAGAACTCATTCATCATGACAAATGATAGGACCTGCTTTCTTTTCTCTCTCCAACTGCTTTCGAGAGTCTCGTCTCCATCTACATGATACAAAGAGATCAATGGTCCCAAGTCGATGTAATCTTTCTCTATCAAGAGAGCGTCCCACCAATCCTTGGATATTGATAAGTAGGTGCACACACTCCTTGCATAGGGGGCATTGTACGATGCAACAACAATTTTTCTTTTCCTTATCTCCCCGGTGAGCTGATCTTCGGTGTCACTTGTCGTTACTCCAAGGAGAGCGTCGAACTCTTCCACTGTCGGGCAGAGCTCCATCATATCGCTTCCAAAGCAGAATACATGATTCTCTCTATCCCAAAACGTCGCTACGACCCTTATCAACTCTGGTTGGACTTGCACAAACCTTAGATTGAAAAGCCTCTTCAAATCCAGGAAATCATATTAAATGGCTTTGGAAATACTCTTCGTCCAAGCTTGCACTCTAGCTTGAAAATTGTCACCCATGGTGTTTAAAGTACTCAATCCTCTACCCTCAGACGTTTATACACCTCCCCAGAGGTCTCTGGTTCCCTTTATAGAGGTTAAAAGTCGGCTAAACCCATCTCCCATCAAGAATTGGACTCCAAAACCGAGTAGGAATCATAACTGAGTGTCATGACCGCCACCAGCTGCCGGCCAAGCCTCTAAGACCGCCGGCAAGTATCACATGACCGCCTGCACTGTCTTCCAGTCACTGTTCGTTGTCTTGTCTCATCACTCAATCCACTCAGCAATTGTTTTTCTTTTCGAAAATTATGACTCGACTAAGGTCTCAAATTTGTTTTCTTTTCATGCATAAGGGTTTGGCACAACCCTCAATAAGTCTTTTTCAACTTATTTTCTGGATCCACGATTAGGAAATAGTCCTAACACCCACATTAGGGGCATCCAATGATTCAATCACAACGAACACTCATAATCTTTACTCGGCTGAAAAAAACTCCCCAAGTAGATCGCCACGGGCTTTGTCCCTTTAGTCTCAAAATCCTGGTTCGTCTCAAAATCTTTATTCCCCATTAGATGCCAGAGGCAGTACCCTTTAGACTCAATCCTTTAGTTTCAAGCTTTTTGTCTCAATCCCCTTTTAAGTAAACTAATGGTTAGGGTTTCACCCTTTCATAACGTTGAAATCGTCTCTTTAAGTAAACTAATGGTCCGGGTTTCACCCTTTCATAACGTTGAAATCGTCTCTTTAAGTAAACTAATGGTTAGGGTTTTACCCTTTCATAACATTGAAGTCATCTTTTTAAGTAAACTAATGGTCAGGGTTTCACCCTTTCATAACGTTGAAATCGTCTCTTTAAGTAAACTAACGGTTAGGGTTTCACCCTCTCATAATGTTGAAATTGTCTCCTTTTGAAAGTAAGCTAATGGTTAGGGATTCTCCCTTTCATAATGTTGAAATTGTCCCCTTAGAAAGTAGGTTAATAGTTAGGGTCCAAGCGTCCTCTCTTAACACTGAAATCTTTCATTATCCCCAGTGGAACAACCTCAGGTTAGCATTGTCATTGTCAGCAGCATACCCACGTGTATTGTTTTTCTTTTAAATTTGTGTGTTCTCTTGCGTTGTTTCGTGCCTAAATTCTCAGACCCTCACCAACGAGGGGCATCTGTCAACACCCAAATTTAGCCACCTATTCGTCCCATTGCTTGTTATTGTATTTTAGAGCCCAAGGTTAATTTTATTGATTTTTAGTCTTTAATTTGCTTTAAGAACCCAATGAATAAATTAGTGGATTATTCTTATAATTAGGCCCAGGCTTAGCACGAATTTTCTGGCTTATTTGTCTCTGATTTTTGTTGAATTAGAGGCCCAATTTAGTTAGTTTATTATTTTGCCTATTTCATGGAATAAAAGAGGAATAATTCTTAATCTTTGAAGTAGAGGTTAAGTAATTGAGTTTACATGGAAAGAGTATGGAGTTCTCCTGAACAATAGGGAGTTTTTCTGGTCTAAGATTCCATACTTTGCGTGCAAAAATCGGTATGGAGTCAAAATAAGGAAAACTGGGTCAAAATAGGAAAAGCTGTGAATAGTAACTGACAGGCCAGTGGTCATGGGGCCATGACCGCCACCTGCCGGCGGTCATGTCGTCGTGTGTTCCAGTTTTGGCAATTTTTTAGTTTTTTCTCTTTTTCGATCTCTACCCTTAACCATTGGATTTAAGGGTTTAATCTCGACCTTAGGATCAAAACCACATCCCCTGAGACCCTGAACATTATAAATAGAGCCCTCATAACACGTTTTAGGGGGGGTTTGACATTAAGCTTTTTGCTTGGGAAAACTCTACTACTTTCTTTTCTCAATTCGATTTCTTTGCTTTTCTCTGCTAGATTTCACGTGGTGTGTTGTTTAGTTTTGTCTCTGCAGTAGTTCTAGAGCCAATCATGGTAGAACTAAGGAACGGAAAGAGGGCAGAAGCAATCTAACCCTCAAATGCGAAGAACGACGAAGAACACGCCCCTTGTGGTAACTAGGTCTCTTCCCCTTTGATTTTTCTCTGTTGCTGCAATTTTGTCTCTGATTGTACGCTGATACTGACATGTTTGCCTAAGTGTTGATTCTAACCTAAGAACTATGTGAGCTTTGAACCCAATTGCTGGGGTACGTAGGATGTCTCTAGTGGTGGAGACGCATGCCAAATTGTTTCTTTTGTTTTTTTCCTTGTCTCTTCAATTTTGATTTTTATACATATTATTGTTACTGTTTGTTGCTGGAAATCTTGGTTTACACACATACACACACGCACCAAAGCACAATTATTCGCTTAAATTGCATATTATTTTGCCAAAGCATGGATGGGGTGCTTCATACCTTCCTATCCATGACGAACCCTCGAGTCCAACACCTTTGGTTTGCTAATCTGGTTCCTTTGCGGGTTTAAGGAGTCATTCTTTGGTTTTTCCTTAGTTTTTCCACGGTAATAAAACTTGGGTGGCAACTCCATCGATTGTCACGGAGGTGAGAAAATTCCAGGTTCTCACATTATCACTCCCCCCTAAATCATTCCATAACGGATTGATTACACCTTAAAGCTTATTTCATACTAAATCATACCAAAAACAACATTTTTATATAAATGATAATTTAGCTCTGATTTTCCACAAAAATCAGAGCTAAAATTATCCTGCAAGAAATGTGTTAATGGGTTGGGTAAACTCTCGAGAATCCATTTACTTGGACTCTTAAACCCATTCCTAACCCAAAAATAAATCACCTCAATATAATTGGGTTAAAAACAACTAAAAGAGCCCAAGCAATAAAATAAAATGTATTTTAATGTAAATAAACCTTATTATATGTTTTACCCTAAGATTAAATCATCTTATTAATTCTAAGGTTTAGATGCATAAAGGTTTAGATTACCAAAATATATTAATTCTGCTAAATTAAATTTTTATTATACCTTAACTCAAAATCAGATCATCTCTGCTAACTGCCTTTTTCTCTTGTTCACCTTTCTCAAAGTTTCAGGTATTTTGGGTGCATGACCCATAACACCCGAAGCAAAAGCCGATGGCTCGAATTTACATCAGAACCCGAAAGGTTGTTCAAAGCAAAATCTAAACAACAAGAAGAACCATCAACTCTCCCAACAACCATGGCGGAAGGAAATGAACTCAACACAGTTCCCTTGAACGAATTATTAGCTCGCCAAGCCGGCAGTACGAGACAAGGCACAAAAATGGCTCTCTAGCCTCCCACCGAATAGCATCACCACTTAAGACCAGCTCCAGTCCGCTTTCCTGAAGAAATTCTTCCCATCTTCTAAAGTCACTCAACTACGAGGAGAAATTCTGACCTTCAAGCAAAGGCCCGACGAGTCTCTCAAAGATGCATGGGAGAGATACCAAGACCTTATTGCAAGATGCCCAACTCACATGATCCATAATCCCGTGTTGTTAAACACATCCTATGATGGAGCTACACCAACCGGGCAGTCCACCATGAACTCTATTGTCGGAGGAAACTTCATGTCAAAACTCTATCCGGAGGCTTCCAACTAATGGAGAACTTAGCAGATGAAAGCACAAAGCCGAAACCACCATGGAGTATTGCAAGTTGACAAGGTGCAAATGTTGGAGGCAACCATTGCTTCCTTGCAACATCAAATCAAGGAGATGAACACAAAATTTGCAAAGGCATCATCATCAAGTGCACCGGAGACAATTCTGAAATGTGAAGCTTGTAGCGGGCCTCATCACTTCAATGAGTGCCCAAAACTCTATTCGGAGGAAGTGAATTACATCAGTAGACAACCCAACTACTTCAACCACCAAGGAGGGAACCAATACCATCAACCAATGAAGCCATACCAATAAACATGCCAAGGGCAGCAACATTACCAAGGCAACCAACACAATTCTCAGCCCGATATGGTCACCATGTTCAAGACCATCATGGAGGAGATTTTCCAAATCAAGGCACACAACAAAATTCTTGAAAATCAGATTGCACAAAATGCCCAACAATTTCAGAATGCCCAAGGGAGATTGCCAGGACAGCCGGAGATCAATCCAAAAGAGCAATGTAAGGCTATCACTTTGCGGAGTGGCAAGCAATTGACAAATCCATCTGATAAGTCCGGTGATATACCTAGCAAAGAAGAAGAAGAATTAGGGGCAGCAAGCAAGCAACCCAAGAATAAGGAAAACGGAGCTGAACCAGAAGTTCAACCATACATGCCACCATTGCCATACCCGGAAGTCTACAAGAACACCAAGCTTGATGCACAATTTCGAAAATTCATTGAGATGCTAAAAAAGGTATGCATAACTCTACCATTTACAGAAGTGATCACTCAAATGCCAAGCTATTCCAAATTCCTTAAGGACATCCTCTCGAAGAAAAGAGCAATAGAAGATGCTGAAACAATTCCAATGACGGAGAAATGTAGTGCTCTCATCTTGCAAAAACTTCCAACCAAGCGGAAAGATCCAGGGAATTTCTCTATTCCTTGCATAATTGGTCCATTACGTATTGATAGAGCATTATGTGATTTAGGAGCTAGTGTAAGTTTGATTCCATTATCACTTTCTGAAAAGCTAACCTTTGGGGAACTCAAGCCCACTAGAATGACTTTGCAGCTTGCAGATCGAACAATTAAGCATCCAATTGGAGTTTTTGAAGATATTCCTATGCAAATTAGAAATATGTCCGTTCCAGTGGACTTTGTTGTCTTGGACATGGAAGCCGACACTCAAACTCCGGTGATATTAAGAAGGCCATTCTTAGCTACAGCAGGTGCCTTGATCGATTGTTCACAATGAAAGTTAACCCTCAAGGTTGGCTCCGACATTGTGAAGTTCAACATTCCGGAGGCAGCCAAGAATGAAATGAATGCAAACATGTGTTGCCTAGTGGATGCTTGTAAAGATTTGGTAGCAGAAGAAATAGATAAAGATGGACCATTTTATGATCAAACTAACACACTTTTAACCTTTGATGAATTAGGATATGAAATGCACGAGTACATTTGCTCGATCAGAGATGGACACGAACCTAAAAATTTTGGCAAAGCTGGGGCTGAACCGTTGCAACAAAGTATGAATCAAATAGATAGCAAGCACCAAGCAACCTAGAAAGTGGAGTTGAAACAATTGCCTCCAAAACTCAGGTACGCTTTCTTGGAACCAAATTCTACTTGTCCTGTGATAATTAATGCTGCATTGACACATGAAGAAGAGGAACAAGTTTTGTGTGTTTTGAGAAAATTTCGTAAAGCTATAGGATATAGCATTGATGATCTTATTGGAATCAGTCCTAGTTTTTGCATGCATAGAATTCATTTGGAAGAAGGAGCCAACTTAGCATTGAACATCAAAGACGACTAAATGAGAATATGAAAGAAGTGGTTAAAAAGGAAATTCTCAAACTTTTGAGTGCAGGGATAATCTATCCGATTTCGGATAGTATTGGGTGAGTCCAGTCCATGTTGTACCAAAGAAAGGAGGGATAACGGTTGTCCAAAATGAAAATGATGAACTTATCCCCACTAGGACCGTAACCGGATGGCGAATGTGCATTGATTATAGGAAACTTAACTCAGCAACTAGGAAAGATCACTTTCCCCTTCCCTTTATTGATCAAATGCTTGAAAGGTTAGCTAAACATTCTTATTTTTGCTACTTGGATGGTTATTCAGGATTCTTTCAAATTCCTATTCATCCCCATGATCAAGAAAAGACAACATTTACATGTCCATATTGTAACGCCCCGGTTTTTCGTTTATTGATTTATAAAGGAAATTCCGGATTTCGGTAATGGAAATAAAATTAATTTATTTTCCCTTTGGATTCATTCATTTTAAGCGGTATATGTCGCATTTGAGCTTTGTCGGACCCAAACCGTGTTTCGGGACGAAACACGATGTTTATCGTAGTTTTAATCTAAACTACGTCGTTTTGGGCTGAAATTAAAAAAAAAAAAAACCAACAGAGCGCGTTGACTGAAGTGGGTTGACCGCGCCTCAGCCCGAAACGACGTCGTTTCGGGGCTGAGCCGGCCAACCCTAAAAGCCCTCTCTGCCTCCTCCTCCTTATTCTCTTCTTCCTCACTTTCGTTTTTCTTTTTCTTCTTTTCCATTTCTTCTCCATCCAGCCGTCACCCCCAACGGCCATGTCTCCCACTACCTCCTCAACGGATTGATTCTCCACCATCTTCACCTCTTCTCTTCTTCTTCTTCTTCTTCATCTTTTTCTTTTCTTCTCCCCCCAATCCATTCCTGCAACCCCTCACGCCTTCTCTTTTCCCTTCCAATTTCTTTCTTCCCTTCCTCTACCCTCGTCACCGCCACCACCCGTGAGCCTCGCTCTCTCTCACTCCTTAGCCGCCGCCACCTATCGTCACGCTGTTCCGCCACCGAAGCGAGTGGGGAGGTCTTTGGGCTCGACGCGACGCGGATCCCGGGCGCAGCCGCGACGAGCAGTGGCCGCCGTTCGCCTTCCTGGGGTGTTGTGGTGGTGTTTGCGTGACGGGTCATTACGGTTGGTAGTTACAGGTTGTCTCCGGGCAGACGGCGCTGGTGTGCTGAGGTCGTGTTGGTACCGGCGGGGCCGTGCGCGTGGCGGGGTTGTCGTCTCGGACGGTAGAGGGCGGTGGTTGCACAAAACCGGCGTCTGCAGGTCCCTTCTGGCAGTGGAGGTTAAACCCCGGGTGGCGTTCAATTCTGGCAGGGTGGCGTTCAATTCCGGCAGGGGGCTACGGATCGAGTTTTGTGCTATACCTTCCCTTCCAGTAAGAATCCGACACCTTAGTCCTTTTGTTAGTTTGACGTTATGGGCTATTGTTGTTGAATTGGTTGTTCTTGGGTTCAGGCAGAGTTGTTGTTTGGTTTCTGGCAGTCCGGTGAAATTCCGGCGAGGGTGACCGGAATCCGGCGAGCGCGCACTGTTCCGGCGAGGGCTCGGGAATTTTCCGGGAAGGCTCAAATTCTGCCCAACGGGTAGATTGTCTCGTTTACGAGTGTTAGACGGTAATTACCTATGTTTGTCTCGGTTATGTCATGTATTTAATTTTTGGAATTTAATTACCAAAATACGTTTATACTTATTCATTTAATGAATTGTGGATTACCGAGAGCGGAGAGAAAAGAGTGTGTGGCCGGGAGAACTTACCGACACGAATAGAATTTAGGCCGATTAACCTTGGGCTCGGGATGGCTTTAGGACGGTTTTAGGGAAAACCGAGCCCAGGCCCAATAACCTCAATTTGAAGCTTAGGATGTTTAATTGGACT
>MK814804.1:149259-180181 GCA_028386065.3 Turnera subulata
TTTCATCTTCCGCTGCATGTGAAATAACTCGAGATGTCATAAATATTTTATCTCTACATCGGCAGTTAGCCGGAGTTGGTTTTGTGATATTATGTCGGCGTGATGCCGTGATGGCTTACTACTTGTTAAGTCGGTTGATCTCATTTACTTTTATGACATCTCGTTGTTAATACATTTTCATGGAAAATGTTTGTATGCCGAAACATCGGTTTTTGTACCCCGGGTTTCAAGAGTATTTTGGTAACTCTTTTTCATTTAATTATTTTATTTCTATTTAATTGGGGTACGGGCTTCCACACATATGGTACATTTGCATATAGACGCATGCTCTTTGGGCTTCCTAATGCACCTGCTACATTTCAAAGATGCATGATGGCCATATTTGATGATTTTCTTGAATTGATCATGGAAGTGTTTATGGATGATTTTTCGGTTTATGGAACTTCGTTTCAGAACTGTCTTGATAACTTGTCCATGGTTTTGCAACGTTGTGTAGAGTCTAACCTTGTTTTAAATTGGGAAAAGTGTCATTTCATGGTACAAGAAGGCATAGTACTTAGACATTTAGTTTCACACCGTGGCATTGAAGTTGATAAAGCAAAGATAGAAGTTATAGAAAAATTGCCACCACCTAATTCCGTCTGTGCCGTGAGGAGTTTTCTTGGACATGCTGGATTTTACCGACGCTTTATTAAGGACTTCTCAAAGGTTGCAAAACCATTGACGAATCTCCTTAATAAAGACGTCGAATTTGTATTTGATGAGTCTTGTCTAGATGCATTTTGCAGGTTGAAACAAGCTTTAATTTTAGCTCCAATCATGCAACCACCGGATTGATCACTTCCATTCGAGATCATGTGTGATGCTAGTGACTATGCCATAGGTGCTGCGCTAGGACAGAAAAAGGATGGAAAAGTTCATGCCATTAATTATGCAAGTCGGACCTTGGATGATGCTCAAGTCAACTATGCAACCACGGAGAAAGAACTCTTGGCTGTGGTGTTTGCCATTGAGAAGTTTCAGCAATACTTACTAGGCTCCAAAGTGATTGTGCATACAGACCATGCTGCACTCAAGTATTTGCTGACCAAGAAAGAAACTAAGCCTCGCCTACTTAGGTGGATCCTGCTTCTTCAAGAGTTCGATCATCTTGAAGAAAATGTAGTAGCTGATCATCTTTCCCGATTGACACAAGAGCAACAAGAGAAAGTCGGGAGCAATGAAGTTCCAATTGATGATTCCTTTCCTGACGAGAACTTGATTGCAGCAGTCCAAAGAGTCTTCAACAAAATTACACCATGGTTTGCATCATATGCCAATTACTTGGCATGTGGGGCTTTACCACCCAACTTAGACTACAACCAAAAGAAGAAGTTCTTTTCAGACGTGAAGTACTATATATGGGATGATCCTTTGTTGTTCAAGAGATGTGGAAATGGCATGATTCGAAGATGTGTCCCTGATGAAGAATTTCGAGACATCCTTGCTGCCATAATTCACCATATAGAGGACACCATGGAGCTGACAAGACAGCAGCAAAGGTGTTGCAATCTGGGTTTTAGTGGCCAACACTTTTTCGGGATGCCAAGCACTTTGTTGAAGCATGCAATCAATGCCAAAGAACCGGGAATGTTTCTCAAAGAAATGAGATGCCTCAAACCAGCATATTAGAGGTGGACGTATTTGATGTTTGGGGAATTGATTTTATGGGCCCTTTCCCTTCTTCCTTGAAGAATGAATACATCCTAGTCAGAGTGGACTATGTCTCAAAATGGGTGGAAGCAATTGCCTCACCAACAAACACGGCTGATGTAGTGACTAGGTTCTTGAAAAGGAACATATTCACTAGATTTCGAGTCCCAAGAGCCATTATAAGTGATGGAGGTTCCCACTTTTGCAACAAGAAGTTTGCTGACCTCTTGAAGAAATATGGAGTCACACATAAGGTGGCAACATCTTACCATCCCTAAACAAGTGGGCAAGTAGAGGTCTCCAACCGACAAATCAAGCAAATCTTAGAGAAGACGGTAGGACAAACTCGCAAGGATTGGGCCCTCAAACTCGATGATGCCCTTTGGGCATATAGGACAGCCTACAAGACCCCTCTTGGAGCCACTCCCTACCGTCTTGTGTATGGAAAAGCATGCCACTTGCCCGTTGAACTTGAGCAGAAAGCCTATTTGGCTATCAAGAACATCAATTTAGACATGAAGGCAGCAGGAGAACAACGCTTTTTGCAGCTTAATGAGTTGGAGGAGTTGCGCCTTGCAGCTTATGAGAACTCCCGCATATACAAGGAGGGAACAAAGAAATGGCATGACAAACATATTCTGAAGAAAGAGTTCCACCCAGGAGACAAAGTGTTTCTCTTCAATTCTAGAATGAAGCTCTTTCCCGGAAAACTTCGATCCAGGTGGTCCGGACCATTCACCGTGGTTCGGAGCTTTCCCCATGGAGCTGTGGAGATCACCAATGGAGAATCTGAGCCATTCAAAGTCAATGGACAGCGCCTCAAGCTGTTCAAAACGGATGACAGAATTGGTGACCAAGTGATTTTGTCACTAGCAAATCCGCCTATGTCTTGACAAGCCTCATGTCCAGCTAAAAGACGTTAAAGAAGCGCTATTCGGGAGGCAACCCGAGGAAAGAGAAGGAAAGAAGATCAAGTGGCCGAAACCAAGGAGCATGATGACTTCACGACAAATAGAGAAGCATTCCTAAACTCATATCCCTAAATTTATATGTTCGATGCTTCAAAACATACTTTGATAAGCTAGTTGTTATGCATCTTGTCATTCACCTTATCATTCTATTCTTTCTCATTACATTTTGAATTTTTCTTTCTATTCAAATTGCATTTCAATTCATTGAGGAAAAGATTGCATTTGTTGTTTTGCATTTTCTTTTGTTTTTCTATTCATGTCTTTATTCTTCTTGATCAAGTTTGAAATAATGGGACTTTGTTGATTGGATTGATTTTGTTCCTTGTATGGCCTATAAAGAGACATTGTGATAAAATTTTTCAAGTCACCTAGCTCATAAGAGTTTGATAAAAGACAAGTTTGGATTTTTAAACAAGATCACTAGGAAGATGTCCTAAGGATTTGGTTTGCTCTTAGCTTTTTAAAAATTAATTGAGGTGTTTCAATTGCATTTAATTGCAGTCCTAGAACACATCCATCGTTTTTACTAAGGCAAAATTTAGACACAACCTTGATTTGAGAAATGAGTTAGGCATTCCTTGAATTTCACCACATATAAACCTTGGCCAACCCCTGATCACATTATCCCTAGTTCACCACTTTGAGCCTAGTATGATGGTCAAATTTTTCCTTCTATACCCACATCAACCACCTTTCACCCCTTAGTAGCCAATTAAGTGACCATCATGTGCCTGATCAGCATAATTTTCCTTGATTTATCCTACCCTTTTATCTGTTAAGTTGATGATATCTAACCTCCTATCACTAGTATTGCTCATTTAAAAGTGAATTGACTGAACTTGCTGCAAGGAGGAGAACAAAATTTGCAGTTATGCACCTAAACCCACCAACATACGGGGGTCTTTTGCATTTCTTCACTACACTGTGGTCATCGCTGTAGTTCATCAAAATCTAACAAACGCAGGCGTATGATCGCTATTGAAAAAAAAAAGAAAGAGATCTGAAGACAACATCACATTCAGTATGAAGCAAGAAGAAACTCAATTTTAGGAGGAAATTTGATCCACAACTTCAACAGATACTTT
Organism: Turnera subulata; assembly: GCA_028386065.3. Lineage (NCBI taxonomy): Eukaryota > Viridiplantae > Streptophyta > Magnoliopsida > Malpighiales > Passifloraceae > Turnera > Turnera subulata. The sequence continues at coordinate 153,008 of MK814804.1, forward strand.
GTTTACCTTTACCCCATGTTGATACACCAACTTTGTCCCATTACAACCCTTAAAGACCTAATGATCTTAAGTTCAAGAATTGTGTCCATTAGTGGAAGTGGAAACCTTGGATGTGCATATGGGATGTTCAAACACCTCTTATTGATCAAGAGCATACCAAAGAAGGACTGACTAGTATAATCCTGTGCGAAAATTTGATCTTCGACTTCTTTGTTAAACTTAGCTGAGTAAAGTGCCTTGATTTACTTTTGATTTACATGTCTCTATTTAGTCTACGTAACAAATTAATTATAAGCAAGTCACATTGGATCAGAGTTGAGAAAAGAAATCAGTGCATATCACTGTCACCATGGTTATAATTTGTTTTGCTTGGGGACAAGCAAGAGTTTAGGTGTGGGGGTATTTGATATGCACATATTTCATATAGTAATAAAGGCATGAAAACTTCTTTATTATTATGATTTCGAATAAAAATCATACATTCTACCTATCTTTCTTTGTTTGATTGTTGAATAAATTGCTTGAACTAACAATTATGTTTTCAGATGTAAAATCGTCCCACTTCGCTACCGAAAACGATTAATTTCGGCCAAAGCTGGAAACCGGGCAGAAACTCGAGCACAGTTCACTCTTTTGCCAATTTCAGAAGCCTCAGAAGTTTAATTAATAAGAAACCAGTTGGAGATGAAAGTAGACATCCTAAGCTTTCCATTGATATAAAGTTCATAATTTTTGGCCTTGTGGATTAGGAGCAGTAATTAATTCAGTTCAGTCCAGACGTGCAGGAATCCTGCACTGGCCACCGACCCAGTCTCGGTATTTTCATCATGACTCCTACTACACAAGTCCAATTCGGGAGTTCTTTATATGGAAAGAAAGATAAAAGAATTATCTACAACTTCTTAGAACATCCCAAAGTCCAATTCGGCCGTCTAAAGGTCGCAAATATGATTGCAAGTCTCAGGTCATAAGTTGTTAACAATGTGACCCCTTCTAGAAAAGCATCATGGCAGCCATTAGCACATGCTTGTTGGACAATCTAAGTGGACAACCTGGAAGCCATTCAAGGAGAATAAAGCAGCCTGGAAACCAACATAATTTCTTGAAAAGAAAGCTCAACCACCAGCACATGCAAAAGAGAAGGAATATTCATACTAAGCTGAAAAAGCAAGTGTCAACCCATATCTTGCAACCACTCCACCAGCATATGCTTTCAATATTGAGGCCCATTCCAGCACGATTTTGGTGGCTAAAGGACACTAAAATATATCATCTCCAAGCTGTCCAACTAGTGAAGAAGCACTATAAAAGGGTGAGAGCTGAAGGGGGAGGGGAAGCAACAAAAACACACACCTTGAAACTAAAAATTTTGTCAAGTTGTTCCTTTCATTTTCTTTTGAGATTGTTGTGAGGAAACCATGTCTTTCCCATTTTCATTTGTTGTTTCAAGTTCATTCATGAACTAGTTTTTCATTCTAGATCATATGGATGTAGCCTACCCTAAATTTGCTATGGTTTGATGTACCACTTGCTGCAATTTATTCACAAAGTCATTTTGATTGATTGTTGTGAGCTTATTTCTTGCTTTAAGGAAGTGGCCAGCTTTATTGCAACTTCTAGGTAATAGGTGAAGTACCGAGAGGAGAAGTCTATTATCCGAAAATCATCAATCATTTTTAATCTAAATGCTGAGAGGGTTTAGGTTATCGTGGAGTCAGTAGCAACAACAAGCTTCATTGCTCCTAGAGGTAATCTAATTGACGAAAGTGATTAGGTGACTCTTTGAGACGAGACTAGACTAGCGAGAGCGGATAGTTTCATTATAGGTTGCTACCCATCAAAATTCATGTGTTTGGATGCAGCTTTCAATAGTATATTGATCCATGGCTTAGGAAGGGCGGTGAATTCCCGAATGATCTAGGCCTTTTATCATTGCTACTTTGTTTATCATTTTCATTGTCATTTCTACTTTCTCTTCTCTTTGTATTTAATTCGATATTTGCTCTCTTATCAATCTTCAATTCCGATATTATTTCTCTTTATTTATTTTCTTTGCCATTAGATTGAATCGACTAATATCTTGCCTAGTCTCTGTGGATACGACCTTGAGTACCACGACGATTCTGTGCACTTGCAGGATTGACCACATCAATGCCCATATTTGATGCGGACTTGACATGTGCGTACTTGATGTGGTTCAATTTTTGGTATGCTGTTTTATATGAACTATGCATGTTATTTTATCATACTTGTCATTTGTATTTCCTCTAAATACACAGGGGGAGTTCTTTGTTAGGTTACTTTCAGCAAGGTTTCCTATTGTACATATGTGATAAAAGGTTTTGACATAATCAAAATGGGGGAGAATGTTGCTCCCTGCATTTTTCCTTGGTTTATTGACGTTTTGATCATGTCAAAACTTAAAGCATGTATTGCATCTTAACTTAACATTTTCTAGTATAAAGGTTGATGGTTAAATTCTGGTCTGCACTTTTTTGTGGGCTGCATTTTGTTTTGGCCCGCCTCTTGACTAATGGGCTCGAGGAAGCCCAATATTTTTCCTTGTCCTTCATTAAGTCGAAAACGGTGAGTTTTTGGAAAGCTGCATTGAGTCAAAATTATTTCACGCATCAGACCAAATACTGTTTATCTTCTTCATGTTTTGTTTTTCATTGTTTCCCCTTGCACCCATCCAAGCTAGAGAAAAGACAAAGAAGAGGGTCTAGATTTTTCCTCCAATGATGAGACTCCAACAACTTTGTGAGCTGTGAAAAGAGCTCCAAAGTATCCGTTATACTTGGCTCCTTCAACTTCTTATCTTGAGCCAAGTTTTGTCTTTTCTATTCTTGGGTTTTCTTCCACTTACCAATAGAAACTTTCCATCTACCAACAAAAGAGGAGCAAAGATTCGTTTTTGTGTCTCATTATCAAAAGGAAGCAGCAAGGAAACAGATAGAAGAGTGGAGGATTAGAAGCAGCAACGGTCAGATTTTTTTTATGACAGTTCGTTACAGGCCCAGATTTTGTATACGGGCCTCCCACCAAAATTTCGAAAAGGCAAGCTTTTATTTTTGGTTCACTTCTTTAGTCTCTAGACCTATATATAGTCTTCCTTACTTCATTAGAGACTTGGAGCAATAAATTACAAGAGTGAGAAAGCTTGCTTAGTGCAAAAAATCATTGTGAAATCTTTGAGCTTGATATTGTAAGCAAAGAGTGAGTCACTCTTTGTGTTGTTGGAAAAATCTTTTCCTGAGTAAGATTGGGTAGACTTTACTTGAGGGGTTGTATATGTTTAAAGCTTGAGCCTTGGAAAAAGTTTTGGGTATAGGTTAGATAGTGAGCCTTGGGAAAACTCTTGTAAAAGTTTGAGCTTGATCCTTTAAAAAAGCTTGGTTTAAAAGGTTGGGTTTCACCTTGGAAGAAACCATATAGTGGATTTGGTAAATCTCAAAGGGAGCCTTGAGTAGTGGATGTACCTATAGGATTTAGGGGGAACCACTCTAAATTGTTGTGTTTGAATGTGTGTGTGTGATTGCTCTTTTCTTCATTCTTAATCTCCTCTAGTGTTCTTGAATACTCAGATTTTGGTTTGGGATAAGCACCTTTTTGGGTCCTTGGGTTTCGCGTTTGTCCTGTTTCTATACCCGCGAGTTTTCCTGTCCCTTTTAGGTACCCCGAGTTTAAGATTTTGGCCCTTTTCTATACCTCGGGCAGCCCGGCTGATGACGTGGCCAGTTGCCCGGGCAGACCTGACACGTGTCACCCTCCCATTGGACCACATCGGCAAAAAATGGGCCCCACCTGATCCCACTGATTTTTATTTTCCGAAAAATCGAAATTTTTTTTTTCCTATTTTTAAAATCCCTTACCGACTGGTTGGCCCGATTTTACACCGGTTGAGGGGAAATGGCGACCCGAACCGGTTGACACATCTTTTTTTTCTTTTCACTTAGTACCCGATTTAAATAAAACAATATAACTACACTTAAATTCCTAAATACTAAACTAATTTCCTAAAGTTATTTATTCTTCTCCACTAAGCCGTACACTTACCTATAAAAAAATTGAAAAAAAAAAAAAAGAAACACCAACAAAAAATCACTACAGCAGCGGTGACTCCACCACCAAGTTCATCCCAAAAAATTCAAAAGAAAACAAAAAAAATCCCAAACTCAACTTATCGTCTTCTCCAATGAGTTTCCCAATCGAAAGCCCTTGTACCGCGAAGGCGAAAAATCAGTCACGACGACTCCTCCACCAGTTAGCTTGACGTCGGCACCACCATCTCTGCAATCGACGGAGTTGCAGCGCCACCACAGCACAACCCTTCTCCTCCACCTTGTGAACATCGCCGCCTCTGATCTCCCTTCCTCCTCTCCAAACCGTTGTCGTTCCTTTGAATCGCTAACCCTGCCATATGCCGGTGGTTTCCACGATGGATTTTAGGGGTTGTTGGTGTTGAGGACGTTGGTGGCCGGAGGTCGGTTCCTGTGGTGGCGCCTATAGTGTTTTGGGAATTAAATCTTGTTGGTGTGTTGACTGTGGAACGTGTCTTGTGTTGTGGGTTGTGATGATGATGATGATACCTTGTGATTGTGGTGATGTTGTTAATGGAATTTGAAATCCACTGGTGGCCGAATTCAGATCTTGGGATTGTCGGGTTGCTCTCGGCATTTGAAGGGGGTTGCTGGTGGTTGGACCCGGTCTGGCTTTGGAGGAGTGTTGACTCGTTGATTGGTTATGGAGGAGAAAGGTAGTGGCGGTTATCATGGTGGAGGAGGAGGGTGTGGGGTTGTGTTTTCTAGTGGAGGAGTTGGGTGGTAGGGGTTTTGGTGGTGATTGTTGTGGTGGAGGAGGATGGTGGTTCTAGAGATAAAAATTATTTTTTACTTTTTTTACAAAAAAAATTCTTTGATGAGAAAATATTAGGAGAAATTATGGATAAAATTGGAGAGGAAAATTATGAGAGAGTTAATCGTGATTGTGTTGTCCTTTAAAAATTTATGGGTTACAGGCAAAAAAAATTGGATGAGTGGAAAGAGTATATTTAAGAAAAACATTCAGATCCATCTTCCGATTTGTGAAAAGTTAATCTTTCACAAAAAAAATAAGTTAAGAATAAGGATTATAATTTTGGTATTTTAACAAAAAAAAGTTAAAAAAATGTGGGGTGGGCTATTTTTGTCGGGTTAATCGGTTCAACCAGCCGGTAAGCGATTTTAAAAATAGNTCTTAGCTTATTTAGGCCTACACTCTCCCTAAATAAAGTAAAATAATATTATTTTTCTAATTTACTATAATTTTGAACCCCTCTCCCTCAATCACCATCCATTGCCACCACCACCACCAAACACCACCCACTTCCACCACAACCATCCTGACCACCACCATTATCGCCATAATGGTAACATAAAAAAAAACTCCACATATCCCCAACCCCAACTTGCCTCCTCCTTTTCCTCCTCCACTTTGCAATTGCAACCACGCAAAATCCAAACTCAAAGTCTAAATCCAAACCTTGAAATCAAACCAAAATCCAAAAACTAAAATCAAAACAGAAGGATTGTGGGCACTGCATATTGGTGAGAGTGAGATTTTTTTTTTTTTTATAAGAGTGAGGGTGAGATTTTTTAAAAAAATTAGAAAGATATTTTGTGGTGGAGGGGAGGCTGAGATGTGAGGGTTCATCGGGATTGTGCTGCTCGCCGTTGTAGGAGCAGTGGCGGATGGAAGGTATGGGCGGCGAGGAGGAGGAGAAGAAAGAGACGCGTGGTGGTAGCTAGGGATGGCAAAAATCCCCAATGTCTCGGGGATCCGCGGGGATTCCCCGCTGTGGGGATGGGGATTGGGACGATTATTGACCCGTGGGGACGAGGATGGGGAGGATTTTCAACCCGAGACTAATTTGGGGATGGGGATGGGATCATAGCACCCGCCCCGCGGGGATCCGTAAATATATAAAATGACCATTTTACCCCTCTCATTAATAATCCATATAGGATTTTTAGTCATTTTGTTCAAATACAAAACAAGAAAGATAAAAGAATAATATAATATCGACCACAAGTTCTGTTAAATTCACTTACTCTTATTACATTTTCCATTATCATGTTGGTTATATTTTAATTTTTTGTGGTAATATGTAGTGTTAGATAGCAATATATAATTTGTATTTGCATTATGTATTTTGTAATGGTTTGGAATTAAAGCTCAACCTTTCTTGTAAATATTTAAACATGAACAATTTGAGTCGCGGGGACCTGTGGGGATCCGCGGAGAGCGGGGATGGGGACAAAATTTCCCCCGCCACAGAGAATGGGGATGGGGATGGGGATAGTTTTAGGTTGCGAGGATGGGCCGGGGATTCCTCCACCCACACAATCCCCGCCCCGCTGCCATCCCTAGTGGTAGCATGTTTTTTAAATAATGAAAGGGAATTGTATCATTGATTTGCAGTGTCGGGCAATGTCAGCCATGGCTTTTTTGGGGAGGATGTGGGTGTGATGAGGGAAGGGAGAGGGAGGCAAGGAAGAGAGGGCACTGGTGTGATGATTTCTCAGTGGTGGATGGAAGGTATGGGCGGCAAGTGGGAGGGAGAAACGCTGGTAAAGAGGAAGAAAAAGGGAAAGAGAAGAAGAAAAAAAAAGAAGAAGACATGAAGAAAGAAAAAAGAAAAAGAGAAAGAAGAAGAAGAAGGAAAAAAATGTAAAAAAGATTAAAAAATCTGAAAAATCAGATGAAAAAGAAGGAAAGAGAAAGAAAAAGAAAAGAAGAAGAAGAAAAAAAAAGTAAGTAAAAATGAAAGGCAAATCAGGGGGTGAGGAAGAAACAAAAAAGGAAGAAAAAAAAAGTAAAAAGAAATAGGGGCATAAATCAATGGTTAGGATTAATACACGTGTCAACCATCCGTAGTCTCCTTGTGACGGAAACAGAATCGGGTCAATCGTAAAAGGTAAACTGCGGAATTCAAAAGTTTAGGGGGTCAAAACCCGACTTTTTTTTTCAGAAGGTGATCCTAATTTGACCAAAAATACAAGGGGGTAAAAAGTAATGAAGAGCTGGCGAGACAAAGAGCAGGAAAAAAATCATTTTCTTCTATCTCTTGTACGAGCTACTTGAATATTCCATGAGGACTAAATTTTGAATTCCGTAAGCGGGATGGACTCACAGAATAAAAATTTTGAATTCCGTAAGCGGGATGGACTCACAGAATATTTTTTTTTTTGTTCAAGCACATAATAAATTGTTGACCCTTGTTTATTTCCATATCTCAAAAGATTATCTGCAAGTTTTCTTCGTTTTCTCTTTTCGGAAAAGAAAATTATTATAACCAAGGTTTTGAAAACCGGACCGGACATTGAACCCGCGACGGGGATGTTCAAGGAGAACCGGAGTTCGACCGGATTTGACCGGGGTTCAACCATTTTACTAAAATATATTAATTTTTTAAAAAATAGTTAAAATATATTCATTATAATAATTTTATGATTAAAATTAAAGTTATTCTCAATATATACTAAAATTTATGTAAAAATAACATTAATATATAATAGTTTAGTTGGTTAGTGACTACAAATATTGTTAGGAGGTCAAGATTTCAAACTTTATCCACACCATTTTTAAAAATTTAAATGAAAAGGTAGAGGTTCAACCGTCCAAAAACCGATTCGTCGAAAATCGGCCGGTTCGCCCGGTTCTCGACGGTTATAAAAACAACATTAAAACCGTGGTAAACCGAACCAGAGCTTTGGCAAAATCCCGGTTAACCCGGCTGAACCGGCCGGTTCGGTCCGGTTTTGATAACCTTGAATTTATAAGCTGTTAAGATAATGTTAGTATTGTGATGGAAATGTATTTCTTCAATACACATCAGGATAGTCTTTACGGTTGTGGGCTATGTATCTTAATGTATTTCTTCAATACACATCAGGATAGTCTTTACGGTTGTGGGCTATGTATCTTATCATATTGTATCTCTTATCGTATATAGACTCTGAGTCCTACTGTAATACTATGTACAGTACTATAATAATAGCACCCGGGACATCACTTTATGTATCAAATTCCAAAATCATTCATGTGTGTTTACATAACCCCAATCAACAGTATGTTTTCTATATTGTATGTATGGTTACTGCATCCTCAAAAGATTCTATAACATTCTACCCACACGAGGACGGTGACAACATGAGGAATAACACAAACACAAGTACACACAACGCGGTGTAGAATAACTGCACAATACAGCCATGTTTTCTTTTCTAAAAGATATGAATAATATGGGTTTTTTATTATTATTATTATGGTCTGCAATCAGTTGTATACACTTCGAGCAAAGAAGATAAGTAGCCCTTTACCAGTCTTGCAATGCAATACTGGTTCAACTGAAGTTTCCTGTAATCGGAGTAATGAGGGCACCAACATGTGTGTAACATCATGAATTGATAACTAAACGAAGTATGTCTTCACGAGTAGGGCCTGGGGAGGGGGACCATAATATATACTAGTACAGACAAACAACAAGGTTGACGTTGAGCAAAGGCAAAGCAATGCACGAAAACAAAACAAATTAGTAGTACTGCTAGTAAGCTACCGTGGGGCCCCTGAAAGACCAAAGCTTTAATCAATTCTCCCACCCACCAATTTTGACTTTTGCCCATTTTGCTTTCCCATTTACATAGATTTAGGATGACCTTCATTTCAAAGCCCTTCTACACCTTACCAACCATAACCCTATAAGAAAAAGGAAAAAATAACCCAATAACTTTTAGCCAAACCCATTAACCACAAAGCTAAAAAGAAAGAAAGAAACAAAATTGCACTTGAGAAAAATTCTCTCTCACAGCATTACTAATTGGTTCGTGTAAATGGCCGTCCAATCTGGAAACTACCCACCTCTTTCTTATGGTCAACCGTCTCGAAGACGACATAATTAGTCTACTTTTTTTGTTATTGTTTGACCGGGTCCCTTTCTTTACTTTTCCTTCCTTGGTTACTATTTTAATCAAAGGTGGGGTGATGTAAGAGAAATGTGAACTACTAAGAAAGAAGTAGGCATCCAAGAACAAGAACAAAAAGATAAAGCAAAAGCATCAAATTAAAGAAAGAGAAGACAGGGAGAGCAAATATAGAATAAAAAAGTGAAAGAGTATGGAACCCGCTTTGCTTTCCTTGAGATAGAAATCTAGTACCAAATCCACAATCTAGCCTTGCTTTTCGTTTTTAAAAATTACCAACTTGCCAACAGATGGGTTCACAGGGTTCAAAGAGTTGGGGGGGAAAAAGAGGGGGAGAGCTAATCAAAGGAATCCAATCCATCATATTTTACAGGAAATGAAAGGAACTGACCCAACCAACTGATCTCCTTTGAGATAAAAAAAGCTTGACCCAATATTACTTGGATTCCACCACTCATGCTTTACTAACTAGCCATTACAACCGCCACTACTGCTACTACTACCATCACCCTCCCTATTTTTTCAATGTTGACATGAAACACAAGACCCACTTTGGAGACAAGTTTTTTTTTTTTTTCCTTCTGAGACGGTTCTTGTAGTAGTTGTTTGAGGGTGATCTAAGAGGATTCTAGGATGAGATTAGTGGTCTCCGCGACAGAGATGTTGTGGTTGTGCTCCCCTTCGTATGTAACGACAAGCATTGACGGATCATCTAAGGCTCTTTCCACATGCTTCCTTGCTGGACAACCCCTCACGCTACTGCATTTGTAGTACCCTCTGTTGTATTGTAACATAAACACACACAAAGAAAACAATCAATTAACGTTCCAAAACAGAACCAAACTCAAATGTAAGAAATCCAGATTTCAGTTAAGAGACTAAAATTTCGATTCAAAGATCAATTAATTTGTGGGTGATTAATTAATTAAAATCATAGGCAGCAGCTAATAGTCAACACCATGAATAAAGTTGATTACTAATCAAGGAAATCACACGCTTGAGGGTGGGTGGGAATTGGGAATAAGTCAACTTTCAAGTCATGAATTACTATTTTCTATTATCCAAGGATTGATCCATGAAACCAGGCATAAAAAACCTGAAAAAAGAAGGAAAAATAGAAAAAAGTAAACACGAACCTAGGATGTGGAGACCCTTTAATGGGTTTTTGACCATATTTTCTCCACGAGTAATCATCTGGTGGAATATCAGCCATCTTCAGGCTAATGGCCGGGACTCTGACCACTCTTTTCAATCTCATCTTTCTGCTACAGAATCCCAAAAACAAAATAAAATTAGTAAATTGAAATTTTGAAGATTTAAACTTTTAGTCTCCTGGTAAGTATGAATCGAGAACCAAAGAGTTCAATTTACCTCTTCTTGGAGCAATGGCATCTGCCAGAGGAAGCACCACACTTGCCAGAACCCAGAATTTCAGAGCTGCACTTCCTCTTCAAGGACGAAGTAGACAGGGGAGGCTTACCGGCTGAAGAAACCTGAGACAGATTTGCAATCTGAAAGGCCGATGAAGATGATGGCTGCTTGCTATCATTATCACCCGTCAAGGAAGACATGAAAGAGTTATTCCCAGCGGAAGAATAAGAGAAATTAATGGTAGTGGATGAGTCTTTACTCTCAATCACCCCATTACTCTTTGGCAGCATCATCATAGAAGCATAATCGTGGTGGTGATTAGGCACAGGAAGAGTAGGAGGGATTTGCTGGATCGGTGTAGCATAGTAAACCTTACTTGTTTCAAGAGCTTGGCTGTTTTCTTGCCTTGTGTTGGCATTACTTATAGTAGAAGGAACAGGAGCAGGAGTATTGGCCACAGGAGCTCTTCTAAAGCGAGCATGGCCGGTTCTGGTTCGACCCAGAAGAGAAATGACTCTCTTGAACTTGGAGACAGCAACATCTGCAACAGCCTTGCAGTCCATGTCCATCTCCATGGAGGCTGTTCTTGAGCTCGAAGAAGAAGAAGGTGATGATGATTGGTGGTTAATGTTACTGTTATTACTGTTGTTGTTGTTGCTGCTCTTGTTATTGGCTTGATGCTGGTGGTTTTGTTGCTGGGAAAGCAATCTGATGAGCTTGTTAACACTTTCCAGCCCAGACGCAGCTTCTTGGACTGCGTTCTCTTCCATTTTGGTCACAAAGCTACCGTTCCTATAACCACTCATCATGAGCTCTACGGCCATTACTGAAACAAGACCACCATGAAACAGAGAGAAAGACAGAGGGAAAGGGAGAAAAAGTGCTGTATTGAAAAGAAAATGAGGGCAGCTGGGGCTGCTGATAAAGGCCAAGTCTTTGCAGTCTGGTCAAAATGATTGCATCGGCTATTGGGAAAATAAAGAAGAAATCTTGTTTAATCAATTTCAAAATCAAAGGGGCATGGGATGGAAGGGTCATCACTGACCTGTCACCCTAGCATTTGCGGTCGAATATAGGCACGAATAAGATCCAACCACAATCACATTTTTTTTTTTCTTTGAGGTGGTCTTCCTTTGGCCACACTACAAAATGCCAATTTGATAATTATTGATAGTGCCTTCTTTTGGAGAGAAAATGGTGATGGTGATATGTCAGAATATTTGACCTCCTCTGATATGTGGGGTCCATGCAGGTTAATTTGGTCTAATAGGACGTTAGATAGCCATGCAAAGATGCAGAGAGATCGAGTCAAAGGATTAGTCACAGGCCGTCTGATATTTGGAGGGAGTAGATTTGAAGAAGTGGGTTTTGCTGTTGTTGGCAGGCCAGCATGAGATAGTTGACTTTTTATCCCGGGGGCAACAATTCCCTGAAGCTTAGCTTAGCTTTTGCGTTGCTTTGTGGTCTTGCAATTTGTCTTTCTTGGCACAGTTAGATCCATTTAGTTCATCTACATTGTGACCATGCCTTGTTATCTACTCTTTTCAGGAGTACTCAAGTTATTTTCGTTTGTTTATATGGCAATGTCTTAATCCATGAATTTTAAACCGTTGAATCACATGACTCCTCGCAAGACGCATTATGTCCAATTAGAAAAATTTCCTGGGCAAACTCGATCTGTCTAAGGATATTGTTAGAAGTTGTAAAATTGACACCTTGGACCAAACAAGAAGAAGAAATAGGCTCTACCAATCATTATTAAACATGAAATGGTCTCCGTGAATATTCATAGGCTCGTATACAGGAGATTGTGTACGAATGAAAGAAGAAAAAGAAATGAATATGGATGTAAATGAGGCAAGTTACTTTATGACTTATTTGAGATTTTTTATTTTTTGAAGAGAATGCGATTGACTTATTTGAGATTAACTTGATGATAATTTGAACTTAAGTCAGTTTTATCAAGTTCGAGCCTAATAGAATTTAGGTTATTTGCCCTATTAGCTTACTTAGCTTTTAATTGAGTGTGAACGAGCTTAAAACCATATACATTGGAACCAAACTTTTTGTTGAGGAAAAGGAATACTTCATTCATTAACTGGGATTACGTGTAGTAACATTAGATGAAACGATAGCGAGAACCTCTTCAGAAAGTTCTCAAACCAAAACTGTTCCTGTCTAGTGTTGAGAGCTAAATGGCAGATAAAGTTTGTTGCCTTATTACATGATCTAGGAATGAAAGAAGCAGAAAATGAAACAAAAGAAGAAGCAAGAAAACGAATATCATCAAGGAGCAAGCCTAAAGGAGTTGACACTCGAGTAGCCGCCTGAAGGGAGTGAGCAATGGTCTGACAATCCATCTCCAGAACAATGTGAGGGAGCACCATTTCACGAGCAAGAGCTAAGCCAAAGCAAGCAGCGTAAGTTTCACCCACAGTGGCATCCTTCAAACCCAGATAGAATTTGGTACCCATGGTTAGCATCTGTTCGGATGAATCACGTATAATAGCACCTACTCCTATGCCACCCGAACTTAACACTACCACATCAGTGTTCACCTTAACCCAACAGGGGCCGGAGGAGACCAAAAGCTGACCCGAGGCTGTTGAGGAGGAGGAGGAGTCGGTTTAATGTTGGCCTCATGGTAGCTGGATAGCAGGGTGAGAGCAAAACGAACCACCTCTTCCTTTTGCACCGACTTTTACTGAAAAATAAGGGAATTATGATCCCTCTAAATGGACCAACACACAGCAATAGTCTGCAATAGAGTCTCACAGCCATGAATGTTATAAATAGACAACAACCATTTTGCCATATCAGCACACACAAGGTCACACATAGAGTAGGGAACCGGACTGCACCGCCACACCTCACGGGCCCAAGGGCACTGACAGAAAAGATGCCAGCTTGATTCATCCTGGTTAGAACATCTTGGACATAAAGTGTCAATAGGCACAAAGCGTCGAACCAGATTCAATCGAACTGGTAAGATATCATGACAGAGCCTCCATGCAAAAGAACGGAGCTTAGGAGGTAAGTTAAGAGACCAAATAGAACGCCACCACGGAGAAGAGCATGTGGAAACAAATGAATCAAGAGAAGCAATTAGAGGATGTAGGACAGAAAGAGCCAACCCATAGCCTGATTTAACAGTGTAAGAGCCAGAAGGGGTATAATGCCAAAAGCAAGAATCCGTTGGGGAGAGAAAACTTAATGGAATACTCGTGATAAGATTGGCCTCCTCGGTAGAGAAGATAGAATTAATCAAAGAGAAATTCCACTCAGTCAAAGACGCATCCATAAGCTCCTAAACTCTAGCATCCTCATCCAAACCCTACCACCGGCGAAGAGACAACAAAGTTTTCCTCCCGCGGCAACCAATTATCTCTCCATATATGGATTCGAGAGCCATCACCTACACATCAACGAGTGCCTTTTGCCAATATAAACTGACCTTTCAAAATGCTCCTCCAAGTATAACTAGGGTTATAGCCAGCCTAAGCATGCATAAAATCAGTATGAGGAAAATAACGGGCTTTGAGTACCCGAGAGAGAAGACAAGACTCATTGGTCATCAAGCGCCAGCGTTGCTTAGCTAAGGAAGCAAGATTAAAAGCTTCTAAAGAGCAAAAACCAAGGCCACCAGTCGCCTTCTTCTTGTATAATTTGTCTCAGGATAGCCAGTAAATCTTCCTCTTTTCATCCCTATGCCTCCACCAAAACTTCCGAATCAAAACTTCCATTTTACTATAGATAGAATCAGGCAGACAAAAACAGCTCATAACCTAATTGGGGATAGCTTGTGCCGCAGACTTCACGAAAAGCTCCCTTCCAGCATCTGAGAGGAATTTCTCGTTCCACTAGCCCATCTTTTTTACTAGTCTATCCCGAACAAAAGAGAAAATGAACTTCTTGGATCGACTAATCATGGCTGGTAAGCCTAGAAATTTATCAAAGGTATCAACTGCCTTTGCACCTAGATCCCTTTGGATCTGAATTTTTAGCTGATCAAGAACATTTCGGCTAAAAACTACCTTTGACTTATCGAGATTAATATTTTTACCCGAATCACTTTCATATTTGTGAAGAATATCCAGTAAAAGTCTAGCTTCAGAAATTGAAGCCTGAGCAAATAGAATACTATCATCAGCAAAGAAAAGATGAGAGATCAAAGGGGCCCTAGATGCCACTGCTGGTTTGATAAGAGCCGCAAATCCATCAGCACACAGAAGAAAAAGATAAGGTGAGAGAGGGTCACCCTGACGAATACCACGAGATGGAACAATCTTGGCTTGCGGTGATCTATTAATTAAAAGAGAGTAAGTAATAGACCTCACACACCGCATGGCAATGCTCACCCAATTTGTGCTGAAACCCATCTTGAGCATAATGGCCTCCAAGAAATCCCACTCCACCCGATCATAAGCCTTACTCATATCCAACTTCAACCCCATCCAACCTTTCTTCCCACTACTAACTTTCTTTATGTAATGGAAAGCTTCAAAGGGAATAAGAGCATTGTCAGTTATTAATCGCTCGAGCACAAAAGCACTTTGCTCCTCACCAATAAGCTTAGGAAGAATAAGTTTTAACTTATTAGTAATAGTTTTAGTGATAATCTTGAATACCACATTACATAAACTAATAGGCCGAAACTGATTACAAAACAAGAGATGCTTCACTTTAGGGACCAATGTCACAAAAGTATGGTTAAGAGGAGAAGGATCAACCCCTTTATTTAGAACATCAAGCACCATAGTACAAACCTCATCCCCTACAACAAGCCAAAATCTCTAAAAAAATAATGGGGCATCCCGTCCGGCCCTGGAGCTTTAGGAGGATGCATCTGGGATAAAGCCATATAAACCTCAGACCGTGTAAATGGTTTATCCAATAAAGAAACCATATCATCAGAAAGGCGTCGGTCAACGACCCCTAATACAGACTCCATATCAAATTGTTGACAAAAAATTAGGGTTAATCACCTCCTTATGCTAAACTATGATTAACTATGATGATTATCTAGTTTTGATGACTAACAAATTACAAGTGTATTGCTAGCTTTGCTTGTGTTGATTTTCACTTGCAGGAAAATTATGGTTTCTACCGATACCATATCTTGGACACACGACATATGGTTTTTTATCAATACCATATCTTGAGTATGTGACATATGGTCTTTACCGATACCATATCTGCAAAGCTGTCACTATCAACCTTTTGTGCAAGTTGCGTGTAGTCTTGCAAGTAATTAAATCCCACTTCCAGCCGATTGAATTGGAGAACAAGTAAGAGGGAAGACTTTATGGAAGTGCAGAAGATGTTCCTACCTAACTCCCACTCAACTCCAGATGGTGGTCCAAACTTTCTAGATTTGGTAATTCTTTGCAACCAAGGAGTTGACATGTATAACAGCACTAAACTGAAGCTTTAATGAACTAAAGTCAACTGGAGTACAAGGAGCCATTGCAGGAGCGTATACCCCACACTCAAATTCTATAAAGAGAGAGGTTCACACCTCAGGATATTCATCCCAACCATTGCGCAAAAATCTGAGTGTATACTTGAGCTTAAAAGATTTGGTATTTGATCTGGTTTTTCTACTTACAGTGCGAATCTGTTTCAAGGGGCAATTTGTAAGCAAGGCTTGGTTTAGTTTTATTGGGTACTCAAGTCTAGGATTATATTTGAGGGAAGGTTCAAGCTTAACCTATGAAAAGCTTGTGTAGGTTAGAGCTTAGCCTGTGAAAAGCTTGTAAAGGTTCGAGCTTAGCCTAGAAAAGCTTGTGTTTGTAAAGGTTAAGGTTGATCCCGTAAAAACCTAAGTATAGTGAGTGTTTTCAAATCCTAAAGGAATGGACCTTTAGGTAGTGGAGTACCTGGTGAGGGGAACCACTCTAAATCTCTGTGTTCACTTTCCTCTACTCTCTCTCTCTCCTTGCCTTCTTGCTTCATATACTCGCTAAGTACTTCAAAGATTTGGTATCACAGAAACCAAATCTTTCCGCAAAGATTTGGTATCGCAGAAACCAAATCTCACTGTCCAGAAAAAGTTTTAAAGCCTAATTCACCCCCCTCTTAGGTATTTTTGGGCCTACACAAAGTTACCCTCTGAAGAAAAAAGCTCCGAGTAAAAATTATTAAAAGTATCAGCAACCCGTCTCCCATCTGTGACCCATTGCCCATCGGAAGTTGTGATACACTTAATCCCATTAGTTTTCTGTCGTTGTTCTGCCTTATGGAAAAAATACTTGGTGTTCTTATCACCATCCCTCAACCAGGCCACCCTCGATCTTTGGTGCCATAGGGTTTCTTCTTGATTGATGGGTGTCTCAATTTCCTTTCTAAGTACCTTAGAGCGAGCCACGACTAAGGGCAGATCCAAAGGGGCAAGCAGGGGCTCAGGCCCCTCCTAAAATCCGTCTAGTATAGTATATAGTAGTAAAAAAAACAAAAGACCTTGGTTGGCTCAGTGGGAAAAACGCTTCCAATTTTCCTTTCACACCTGGGCTCGAAACCCAGCTTCACCTTTTCCTTCCTTTTTCTTTGTAAATTTCCTATTCCTCTACTTCATTTTGTGAATGTTTAACTTTGGCCCTCATCCTAAAGTAATCTGTTTAAATTTGCGCCCCCAAAAGTTTATTCCTGGATCCGCCCCTGGCCACGATGTCGGGGGATTGATGCTGACAGTTCAATTCGGCCAATAACTCCCGTTTCTGCTTAATGATGGATGTAATATGTGTGAAATTTCCTTGCTCCAACTAGTTAACATAGAGCCACACTTCATAATTTTCTCTTTAACCAATAGTAAGGAGCATATCGTATCGGAGTGAGACCAAGCAAGATTCACAATATCCGAACACCCATCATGAGAGAGCCAAACCTCTTCAAATCTAAAAAAACAGGAGCCCTTAGGGCGATTGTGACAAGTAGTATCCAAAACCAACTTCAATGGAGAGTGATCCGAACCCTGGCAAGGTAAGTGTTTGACAACAGCATTAGGGAAGAGAGTCGACCATGAGATTGAAGCCATTAATCTGTCTATTCGCTCCTCAATGTGGGTACCATCTTCATGGTCATTCGCCCAGGTAAATTCACATACAGAAAAACCCAAATTATGAAGATCTAGGTCCATCAAAGTATCATGAAATGCTTGCATGGCCGAGAAATTACGCGGGTTCCCCCTCTCTTCTCCCATTGATACAAAATTTCATTGATATCACCCCCACAAACCCAAGGCAGACCACAATCCCCTTCAATATTGTGCCAAAGCTCCCAAGTTCGCCACTTTTCAGTCGCCTCTGGCCACCCATGTAACCCAGTAAACCTCCACTAATCCTTTAGGCCCTCCCACTTAACCTCAACATCAATATGATGGAGACTAAGGGATCGAAGGGTAATATCAACATCCTCGCACCAAATCAAAGCCAAGCCTCCATTTTGATGTCTCCCATCACCAGAGCAATCAACTACCAACAAACCAGCCCACCCCAAACGTCTATAAATGCGCTCCATCTCGAATTTTTTTAGTCTAATTTTCAAAAGAAAAACTGGAAGAGGATTTTCAAGCTTGAGAAGCTTGCAAAGAGAGGAAACTGCCAGCGGATCCCCCAATCCACGATAGTTCCAACATAACAGACTCATGGTGATCGGCAGGGCTGCTTTGCAACCTTCGCCGTTTGGTCTGTAACAAGTATCTCCTGAGACTCATTCTGCAACTTCCTTCGCTTCTTACCTCCAACACCGACTGTATCCTCACTCCCAGACACCTCCCAAAACTGCCCTTCTGTTTTGTGAGTAATTGTTCTGATCAAGTCTGGTTAGGGGTCGTACCCGACCTGGCTCGACGCTTTCACGACCGACCAGTAAGAGTATAAGGGCTCAAATCATGAAAAGTCGGACACCCTTCCTGGTCCCCATCTGCAATACCAGAGCCACTGTCCGAAGAGGTTATACCCGAGAGGAATGGATGTGAAGAATGACCTGTAGGGGACACTAGGTCCGGGAGATTCCTATGTCTCGAAGCTAACTGGAATCTGTCCTTCTACTTCTTAGAAAAACCAGTGCCACCAGTGTTTGCACCAAAACTAAAAGAAAGCAAAGAAGAGGTAGCAATATTGGAACATGACATCCAGTTATCTGATAACAAAGATGGGCCATCAAAGGATTGTGCAGTCAGAACTACTCCTGTATCACCAGTTCCCGTTACAACCTCAACATTTTCAGAGTGAAGCTCTTGCGGATTGGAGAATGACACCAACCGATTAACAGATAGGACCAGAATTTCACTATTATTAAATGCAGACTGTTGAGCCTGTTGATGGCCGACAGAAACCTCAGTTTGAGAGATGGGAGGGATACTGTCTGCTGTGGAAATCTGAATGCCTTGGGAAGGAAAGGCCCGAGCAAATAGACCAATGGAGCTCACTCCCACTATTACATCATCCAAAAGCTAGTCACCATGCGGAGAAACCTGAGCAGATAAATGAGACCTAGCCCCTCGCTTCTGGGAATATTCTGGTAGTTTTTGTAGATCTCCCTCACCACCAACCTGGTATAATTGCCCACTAGCTGAGACTGAGTATCGACTACCAGAATCAAAAGAAGTATTAGTGGAATGTGAAGGTTTAAAAAACAACTGACGAGCCACCCTCTCCGAACCTTCATCTGGTGGCACTCGAACACTGATGGGTTTCTTCAGGGATGCTCTCAGCCAATCTCCACAAGGAGTATCAAATAAGTTCAGCTCCTCATCATCACCAGCTGCACAGTCGCGATCCAGATGACCAAGGCAACCACAATAAAAACAAAAGACAGGAAGGCGCTCGTACTTGAAATATACCCAAAAAAGGTCACCTTCCTTACTCGCCATTAGAGAGCCCCGACACAAGGGCTTCCTCACATCTAGTAAGACACGAAACCTAACATACTTTCCCCTCTTTTTATTGCAGTTCTCTTCTAAGCCTTGAAACAACCCAGCCTTACCCACTAGAGCACTG
Organism: Turnera subulata; assembly: GCA_028386065.3. Lineage (NCBI taxonomy): Eukaryota > Viridiplantae > Streptophyta > Magnoliopsida > Malpighiales > Passifloraceae > Turnera > Turnera subulata. The sequence goes on from MK814804.1 coordinate 172,338, forward strand.
ATCATCTTCTCCGTACGGCGGTTAAAAGGGACATCATAAACACGAGCCCAGAAAGGAACCATAAAGATCTGCAAAGTCGATGGTTGCTCCTCCCCCCGTAAGTTCCTTCAACAGCACCACCTAATCATCAAAATTCCAAGGCTCTAATACGTTGTTTGTCCATCCATTGAAAAAGCTGAAACGCAAAGAGATTACACTCCAATTGAGACACTTCCACACCATGCACAGGTCGCCAGACCTACTTCATCGTGGTCATAAACGCCCTTAGCCACTAAGCACAACGACGCAGACTGATCTAGTTTGTCGTCCTCCTCCTCCATATCCATTACTGCTATCTCCGAGAGTGTCGGATCGGGATGCAAAGCCCACTCTCTCCTCGCACCAGCCCCGCCAACACCACCTCCTGTGAGTCGCCATAGACTCACACCAGGAGAAGCAACTCACCCACCACAAAACAAAACTAGTACACCCAAACCCTAGGTAGCCCTAAGGAGAAGAAACCCTAACAGGAGAAACCCTAAAGGGAGGAAAACCCTAGAAGGGAGAAACCTCGAAAAAACGAGAGAAAACCCGAAAACTTCTGGAGTACTAACCTAATAACTCTTTAGCACATTGGAACCAAACTTAATCGTGTTAGCTTAAATTTAAAGCAACAAACATATTTGAACCAAACTCGATTCTAAAAATTAAAACTTGATCCAGTCCAAACATTTCTACAATGAAGTCATGGGTCACTAGCTAGTTTACATTCTTGAATCAAAAAGCTTGTAAATCAACTTAAATGTAAAAATACATACAAATTGTCTTGAGATTTTAAAAGAGAATAATAACCTAGAGACTTGTTAAAGCAAATTCTACAGTAAAAGTGAAAACTTCAAACTATTAACGAGAAATGCATGTCCGCCTGGCCGAAGATTAAACAAATTCTACAGTAATATTTTTGTTTTATGCACCAAATACTACAAGATTGGATAATGAATTGGTGACGGCACATGGTGGTGGGGACATATCAAATCACATGACTGATGACTGTATACTTCCCCACATACCCAAAATACCGTGCGTATACATGTATGTATCCACAACATTCTGGTTATGTCTAGGTATGGTGGGTACTGGGTGCTCTTATACATAGCAACAACTCCTTTATCCCTTCCCTTTCTTTTTATTTTTCAAAAGCATAAGAATTATCCTTCCCTTCTCATAGACATTGTTTTCTACAAAACAAAGAGAAAAAAAAAAAAGAATAAGGAAAACCCCTTTCCTATTCGGTCTGTTCTCATGAAACTGTGTAATTTTTGTGTGTTTTGTGTTTCTTTCTGTGAGCTTGAATCGGAAATCAACATCAGATTCGTGAACTTCATTCTTATTTTGGTCAAATAATTTGGATTACGCGATATTTGTTGTGATTCTGTGTAAGATTGAAGATCTCGGGGTCTTTTTTTTAAAAAAAAAAATTGGAACATTTTATTCCAACTTAAAAATCATCATGCGTGACATCGGCAGAAGCAGCTGCCATAATGTTGAAAGGAAATTATCAAACCAAAAAAGTTCGACTCTATGCTGGAAAGCTAAATGGCAGGGATACGTGGGCTGCCTTATTGCATAATCTAAAAACATAAGAAGAAGAAAAACATTCAAAATCTAAAGAGAGGACTCGAAGGTCGTTAATAAGGATTCCTAGGGGAGTAGGGATAGACGAATTGGCCTGCAGAGCTTAGACTACCACCAAGCTATCCATCTCCAAAATCAGCTTGCTGAGTTGCATGAGTTTGGCCAGTCCTAAACCATATCGAGCGGCATATGCCTCACCTACAGCCACATCCATTACAGCCGGATAGAATTTAGAACCCACGGCCACCAGCTTACCTTGATGATCTCGGATGACAGCACCCACCCAGTACCATCATTTGTGACCCTTACATCAGTGTTCACTTTGAAATATAACTCCGGAGGAGGATGCCAACGTCGACTCGGAGTGGCCCTTGGCACTTGTGCGGGTTGAAGATTCGCCTGCTGATAACTATGAAGGGGAGACAAAGCCAAACGAACCACATCAAACTCTACCAAACTCCGTTGTTGAAAGACAAGAGAATTCCTGTCTTTCCACGTGGACCATGCTATCGATATCACCTGCTCTAATGCCACCATACCAAAACTCTTCAAGCAAGCTTGTAACCATGATGCAATATCAACAGCTTGTAACTGAAGAAGATTTCCAGGCAGCGGGCTTGCTTTCCATACGGCCATTGCCCATGGACATTCACACAACAAATGCAGGCAGGTCTCTGGGGCTTGCTGGCACCGTGGACAGACAACATCAATCATCCCTACCCGCCTCACAAGATTCACCCGAACAGGTAAAATATCAGTACACAGTCTCCAAGCAAAGGCTCGAAGTTTTGGTTGCAGACTCAGTTTCCACAACGCTTTCCACCATGGTGCCTCACACGAAGGGACGACGGAAGACTGAGATGCACTAGCAGGCTAATTGAGAGCAAGTGCCAAGCTATATCCCATTTTCACGGAATACTGACCTGACGGCGTAAAATGCCAGAAGGGAGTGTCTGGTGGAGCTCGTGAACTAATAGGAATACCTTTGATCAAACTGGCTTCCTCTTGAGAGAAGATAGCCTCCACCAAGGGATAATTCCATTCCTCCCGATATTCAGACATTAGTTCACTCACCTTAGCATCAGCCGCAAGAACTGAAATTGGAGAAGAAACAGAGAAATTCGACTCGCATGGGAGCCAGTTATCTTTCCATATCAGAATTTGATTGCCATCTCCAATGAGCCATCGCGTGCCTTGCTGTAATAGTGACCTGGCCTTCCAAATACTCCTCCAAGAGTAACTCGGGTTATACCCAATCTGAGCTTGCAGGAAGTCTGTCCTTGGAAAATAGCGAGCCTTGAGGAGGCGAGAAAGCAGGCAATTAGCATTAGTAACTAAGCGCCAGCCCTGCTTAGCCAAAAAAGCCTGATTGAAATCTGCTAGAGACCTGAAACCGAGCCCTCCCGCTGCCTTGCTTTTACACATTTTCTCCCATGCCATCCAATGAACTTTCCTCTTGCCATCCCTTTGTCCCCACCAAAACTGATAAATCAGTACTTCCATTTCCTCACAGATAGTAATAGGTAGTTGGAAGCAACTCATGACGTAGCTGGGAATGGCCTGAGCTACCGATTTAATGAATAACTCCCGACCTGCATCAGATAAGAATTTATCTTTCCATTGTCCCATTTTCTTCAGCAATCTATCTCGTACAAAGGCAAAAATCAGCTTCTTGGACCATCCAATCATCGCAGGTAACCCCAGATACTTATCGAAAGTTGAAACAGCCTTTACATTCAGATCCCCTTAGATAAAGATTTGTCTCTCATTAGGTACACGTTGGCTAAAAACAACCTCCGATTTCTCAAGATTAATCTTCTGTCCAGAAGCAGCTTCATACTTTTGAAGGATGGAAAGAATCACTCTAGCTTCTCCCGGTGAAGCCTTGGCAATCAGGATACTGTCATCTGCGAAAAATAGATGGGAGATAATAGGAGTAGTATGACATATTCGAACACCATGAAGAGCCCCATTCACTACAGCTTGTCTTAATAAGGAAGAGAAGCCCTCCGCACATAGTAGAAATAGATAAGGGGAGAGAGGATCCCCTTGCCTGATCCAACGTTGAGGGGTAATAACCTGCTGTGGAACTCTATTGATTAGAAGAGAATAGGTTACTGACCTTACATAATGCATGACAAGGTTAATCCAATGAGGGCTGAAACCAAACATAAACATAATTTCCTCAAGGAAGTCCCACTCCACCCGATCATACGCTTTACTCATGTCTAGTTTCAGGCCCATATAGCTAGAAGAACTTGAGCAAACTTTCTTCATATAATGGAACACCTCAAAAGCAATGAGTGCATTATCAGTTATCAACCGCCCAGGAACAAAAGCACTCTGTTCATCACCTATCACCTCAGGAAGAATCACCTTAAGCCTGCTTGCAATTGTCTTAGTGATTATCTTGAAAAATCACATTACAAAGGCTTATGGGGTGAAACTGGCTACACTCCTTCGGGTTCTTAACTTTAGGGATTAAAGTAAAATATGTATGGTTGAAATGAGAGGGGTCGGCACCATTATTCAGAACCTCCAAAACCATTTGGCATACATCCTCCCCAACAATGGGCCAAAACTTCTAAAAAAACAACGGAGGCATTCCATCCGGTCCAGGGGCCTTCGACGGGTGCATTTGTTGAAGAGCAGCGTATACTTCCTCCCTAGAAAAAGGCCTATTAAGAGATGAGTTCATTTCAGGGGTAACACACTCCTGCACTGACTGCAACACCGGGGACATATCCAAGGGACCACTTGTTGAAAATAAGGACGAATAATAAGTATTAAAAGTGGCAGCAATAGCCAATGGATCAGAAACCCACTGCCCGGATAAAGTATTGTACCTTTAATAGCATTGAACTTCCTCCTCTGATCGGCCTTGTGGAAGAAATATTTAGTATTCTTTTCACCCTCCCGAAGCCAAGTAACCCGTGATCTTTGCCTCCACATGACTTCTTCTTGATTAGCCAACTCCTCAATCTCCCGATTCAATACACGCGACTGCTGCACCACCGACGAGGTCTGCTCTCGGCAATTCAATTTCTCAAGGAGCTCACATTTCTTTTTATAGTAGAGGAGATATGAGTGAACTGCGTTTTGCTTCAAGAAGTTAGTATAAGACCACAGCGCTCAAGCTTTGACTTCATTCGCACCAATGGGTTCGAATTAGCCTGATAGTCCCATGCATTGGCTACAGTATTCTAGCAACCATCCTCTAAAGCACAAACCGCCTCAAACCTGAATATGCGAGGCCCTACCCACCGAACCGGAACACTCCGATCAAGCACCAGTTTCAAAGAGGAGTGGTCTGATCCCTAACGAGGTAAGTGCTTAACAATGGCATTCGGGAACATGGATGACCATGAGCTAGAAGCCACCAAGCGGTCGATCCTCTCCTCAATATGAGTGTCATCGCTATGGCCGTTCGCCCAGGTCAAATCACACCCAACATATCCGAGATCATGAAGATCCAAGTCTGACAAAGTATTGTGGAAACCCTGCATTGCAGCAAAGGATCTAGGGTTACCTCCTCGCTTCTCCCATTGGTATAAGATCTCATTCATGTCTCCCCCACATAACCAAGGAAGATGACGATCCCCATCTATCTGTCTCTACAAATCCCACGTCCTCCACTTTTTGGTGTGCTCAGGCCTGTGAAGGCCCTCTCCCCGAGGGACCCACCATATTTAGGTATTGTTACATCACTCCCTCCGCCCGATTAAATCCTTTACCATGCTGTAGCACTAGGGATTCGAACTCGGGACGTGATGCTTTTTATCCCCCTCAAGGAGAGCACCTTCACCAATCCATCTGCAGATGGATTGGTGAAGGTGCTCTCCTTGAGGGGGATAAAAAGCATCACGTCCCGAGTTCGAATCCCTAGTGCTGCAGCATGGTAAAGGATTTAATCGGGCGGAGGGAGTGATGTAACAATACCTGGATTTGGTGGGTCCCTCGGGGAGAGGGCCTTCACAGAAAAGGCGCCTTTTTTGTGAAGGCCCTCTCCCCGAGGGACCCACCAAATCCAGGTATTGTTACATCACTCCCTCCGCCCGATTAAATCCTTTACCATGCTGCAGCACTAGGGATTCGAACTCGGGACGTGATGCTTTTTATCCCCCTCAAGGAGAGCACCTTCACCAATTCATCTTGTAACGCCCCGAATTTTCATAATTTGATTGTTCGGAATTTTTGAAAATTTATTCCAATTTTGCCCTTGAGGAATTTCCGGATTTTTGGACAAGGAAATAAATTATTTTACCTTGGTTATAAGGGAATTAAGTTGATGGTATGACGGGTTCGGCTTTCGTTGGAGTTTAATCGGGTTTCGGGGTTGAGAATTAAGTTTTGAAGTAGTTCCCCCGAAACTACGTCGTTTCGGAACTGTTCAAAAAAAAAAAAACAACTGTTGACTAGGGCGGGTTGACCGCTCCCAGCCCGAAACGGCGTCGTTTTGGGGCTGGGCCGGCTCACACCCTAAAACCCTAGCCCCCCCCTTCTTTTCCCTTCTATTCTTTTCACTTCTCTTTTCTTCTTCCTTTTGTTCCACCCGACGGCCGCCGCCCCATTCCCCTTCTTCTTCCTTTTTTTTTCTCTCTCCCTCCTCTTCCTTCTTCTCTCCCTCTTTTCCTCACGTCGTCACCTACATCCCCTCTTCCTCACTTTCCTTTCCTCTCTCACGAACCCACAAGAAAAACCGCCGCCATCACTTCCTCTCATCTCCTCCTCTTCTGCTTCACGCCGCCGAGGACGAACGGGGGCGAGGTAGACAGCAGAGGACGAGCCCGAGACCGCTAGGGCCGCCGCCGTGTCCGTTGTTTACCGGTAAGCGCCGCTCCTCTTCTTTTTCGTTCCCGTTTCTTTCGGGGTTCTGTTATGCTGATGGGTTTTGTTTGTGGTTGTGTCGATTGTGTGCTGTTGGGTGGTGGCCGGACGGGGGCGGGTTTATGCGGTGTTATGGTGGTTGTGTTGTGGCTTGCTGTGTTGTCTGTCGGGTTTGTAGATTGTTGTTGTTGGGGTCGCCCTTGTGCGCGTGGACTGTGTGGGTGTGTGACGGGCAGAGAGGTGCTCGGGTTGCTGTGTGTGTTTGGGTCACGTCTGGTGCCGGCAGAGGGCAGTGTTCGGTTCCGGCAGTGAGGTTCCGGGTAAGGACTCACTCTCCCATTCGTTTCTTTTTAATTCTGAATTTCAAAGGGACCCGTGTGGAGTTCTGTTTGACGTTGTGGTATTGTTGTTTGATTGTTGAATGGATGGTTGATGTGTGTGGGCAGATTCGTTGGGGCCGATTTGGTGTTTTTGGGTGTTTCCGGCGAGTTGACCGGAATCCGGCGAAGGCTCGGGAATTTTCCTGCGAGGCTCGGGAATTTTCCGGCGAAGGCTCGGGAATTTTTCCGGCGAAGACTCGGGAGTTATTTCCGGCACTTAACGGTATACTTTATTGTGTAATTTGTATTCATTCGCGGCATGTACTAATTCGGAATTGGGATTTGTATTCAATCGTGTTAGTGGAAACCGAGACGGGTAGAACCTTAGGCCGGGATGGACTTGGACTCGGATGACCTTGAACCTTAAGTAACGGGCTTTGAGCCCAATTCAATAATTAATTAATTAAGAACTTATGGAAGTGGGCTTTAGGCCCGGAAATTGCAATTGGGCTTAGATTGGACTTAGGCCGGGAATTCATAAATGATATAAAGAGTGGGCCATAGGCCCGGGAATTACTTTTGGACTTAGTTGGGCTCAAGCCCGGTGAACCTTAGGTCCCGTTACTCAGAGTTTGGTGTAGAGAACATTAAGTCGGGTTTAGACCCGGGAATTACATAGTCGACTAACTTGGGTCGGGTTTTACTCAGTTGAGCTTTACATCGGCATTCATGCATAGTTTTGTTTACTTCTTTAAAAAAAACAGTTTTGTGATGTGTGTATGTGCCGGTATTCAGGCACGGGTGTTACCACGGGAGCTGGTGGTTCGGTTTTGGGAAAAGCTCCACAGGACAATCGTCATTGAGGTGACTTTATAAGTCTTTTTATGTTTGTTTGCATGAGCTCGTTGGAATGGTTTGTTGAGTTGCATGCTTGTTTGCTAACATGCTGTAATCTGTATTGTGTGCCTAAGTGTACTTTTTGCTTATGAGCTGGATGATTGGAATGTTATGGTTTATAACATGTGATGTGATTCTGGGTGTTTGATGTGATGTGTTGAGGGTCGGAGACCCGGTTATCTGTTT
>MK814803.1:4215-20652 GCA_028386065.3 Turnera subulata
AAACCAAAATTACATGTGAACATCGATGTTCAACTTGTAACATCGATGTTGTGAGAATCTGATTCTCTCCAACTACTTGGCAGTAGCTCAATAACATCGATGTTCAACTCTTAAACATCGATGTTGTTAAGATTCTTGAACTCCAAACTATTTGGCAGTAGCTCAATAACATCGATGTTGAACTTTCAAACATCGATGTTGTTGAGATTCTGAAAGTTCAAGATTATGGCAGTACTCAGTATTTCGGCCATATCCAGAGCTGTAGAGCTCGGATTTGTGAAAACTTGGTGTTCCTGGAAATCTAAGAAGTAGGGCTACAACTTTTCTGTTCAGGCTAGACACCAATTCGGCCTCCTTCTGCCCCAAAGTTGCTGTTCAAGTCGCTGCAGTCCACAACATCGATGTTGAACCCTTCAACATCGATGTTTGGAGTAGCTGAACTTCAAACCATTTGGCAGTAGCTCAAAAACATAGATGTTGGACATTAGAACATCGATGTTTTGAGTACTTGAAAGTTCAATATCTTGGCAGTAGCATTATAACATCGATGTTTAACATTTAAACATCGATGTTTGGGTTCTGGAACTCAAGAACATCGATGTTGACAGTTAAACATCGATGTTGTTGGAGCTCTGGAACTCAAACCAATTTGGCCGAGCTCAAATAACATTGATGTTTAAAACCTAAACATCGATGTTGTTGAGTGGTTGCATGAGAACATCGATGTTGGTCGCACAACATCGACGTTGTTGTGATTCAGTCGAGGCACACTTCATCAAAACATCGATGTTTGTCTCACAACATCGATGTTATGAAGGTTCTGCCAAGGCCAATCCTCATGCCAACATCGATGTTTGTCACACCAACATCGATGTTATGGCCTAAACTTGCTTGAACGACAATCGTTCGATACACAAACCGACACTCGGTTTTTCTTAGTCGAACCCTTCAACCTACTGCCATAAACATCTTGATTGATATCTCATACCAATCAAGTGCTAGTTGTCAAAACACTTTTGACAAATCAACCTCAACAACTTATGTATCACATATACACAATTGAAGACAATAAGACATGATGATGCTTTATCACATAGAACATATCATGTACATCTACTAAAACATATCAAACATATGCATATATTTGTATGGCTAACTTCATACACCAAAACAAACTCAGCATATCATTTGACAATACATAAACACATCATGTTCAAAATCACTTAGTATATCTCATACACAAGATGATTCCAACACATGCTAAGATGATCATATCACATATGCATCACCTATACGGTTTAGAGCTTCACAAGAAGGCTCCGCTACCACTGTAAGTTTCCGTAATCTATATGACACTCATATACAACATCAAATGCACAGCGGAAGCAAGGAAACTTAACCAAGAACCAAGTGATGCATCATAAACCGTATAATAAAACTTAACATACCTGGAAGATTAGGATCTTTCACCTAACTCATGTATGGAATCAGCAAGAGCAAGACAACAGCCTGGCTCCTCTACGGTATCCACACGAACTGTGATTGACTTTGAATCGTCACACGAATCAAGCCTCGAGCACTCCCGGACTGGGTGCTAGCAGCAGTAAACCGGAAGCTAAGTGTTTTGGGTGTGTGTTTTAATTCTTCTCTTTCACAAAGTGAAGAGGATGGTGAGGAGAATGTGAGGTCTGAAAAACCAAAAGCATAAGGCCAGAGGAAGGGAGCAAAAACGTGAGTAAGGGAGTAGTGTGATCTGATCACAATACAAAAATCCCCACACATCCATAATGCACAATAGTTTAAACACTAATGCCCATAATGGTGGACCAATGATGATGATGATACCCACCATTGTCCCCCACTAATCCCAACCAGACCACAACCCTCCAAATAAGCATGTCTGAACAATAATTCACAGAATTATTGATCCCAAAACCGGCCCTGGTTCAACCATGGTCCAACCACGGTCCAACCACACCCGGTCCAACCATGGTCCAACCACGGTTCAACCATCTGCTCGAATCAACGGTTCTTTGTGTGTAACCCTGTAGGCACTTGTAACATCCGGCAATAATTGTAAAATTCTCATTTTACAATTATAAGCAAAGAGCAGCGTCTAGCAACACATCATTGCTACCCGAACGACAAGATCAGTACTGATTCTCTATGCCTCGGAATATGTCATCGTCCCTTCGTCCCATTAACTAGATCAAACACGAGACATGGAATATGTCAATCTCGTATATGTTTAATCTATGTTTCTTGATCCTCGAGTTAACTGTATAAAACGGATACCCGTGATATCACCATATCACCTAATCCGAGCATGGCCATGCATTTAACAGTTCAACTCTATCAAGAAACCATACGATAATATACCCGTTATATGGGTCGGACGAATCCAGGAATAATATCAAAGTACATGATTCATATGTTGGATACCTTGACGATCTCAGGTCGGAGGACAATTACATCTATAAGAACCACTAATGACATACATATAACGTTCCATGTAGTGTTCTTATGTGGGTCGGTCCAGTCCACAAGTTCTCCAACTTGTACCCGTATGTAGAATTCATATCACATATGCAATTCTCAACATATGCTAGTCTTAATTTATTATTATAACCCCTCCATAATAATAATCGACTAGGGACATTTAAGAATATGAAATATTCTAGGGTTATAAGTATTTGCAAGGGTTTATCTCATAAACGATACTTATTGGAATAACCTTAATCTGTATACATGACAACAAATAATCATCCATGATTGGCTTTTGGGCATATTACACTAACAATCTCCCACTTGCACTGAAGCCAATCATCCATATATCTCATGATGTGGATCTAGCATGACCATCATGCTTCCGCTGCGTGAGAAGATCACTCAAAAGATCTGATACATAGTTCTCAAACGGAACTTTGTACAGCCACAGTTGTAGAGTCGGCAACTGTTTCTTGGCTGGAACTCTTCCAGCAAACAGCGCCACTGCCTCAGGCACAGGCCTAGGCTGTTACCCGAGATCAATTGCTGGATACCCTGGAGCAGATGCAGGATTGGATTGGACAACAGATAATTCCAATCCTATAGAACCAGAACCGCCTACAAGAGGCCCTCAATGCTCAAGCAAAACGTCAGCAGCGCCTCCAGGAGAGCATTTCTGCCCAAGAGATCCGCCTCACAGGCTCAATGGGGGAAATGCGCACTAGCATCACTCGGGGCATCACAGAACTGATGAGGAATGGGGAGACATAGGCTCGTGTCATGAGAGAATTCCATAACCAATACACGAGCCAGTAAGTCCAATTGACCGACACCCTCACCAACCTCCTCAACATGGCATGGGCACTGACCAGGGCACTGCCAGCACCACCTCAGCCACCATCCGGGAAGAAAAGGCCTAGAAACTAACTTTCCCCCGATCTTGCAGCACAGACTTAGTCTAGACTAACCCCACTACACATAGTTAGACTTTCAGTTTGGGGTATTTTTATGTCAATATAACTTAGCCTAGACCTTATTTCTTTTGTTTTTCGGCAGTGTGTTTCTTTTATTTATGTGACCTTGTAGTTATTGCACCTTGTTTTTGTTTTGCTTCTGTAGTGAGGACACTGCATGTTTCTTAGTTTGGGGTATTTTAGGGTGCAATTATGCTATGTACTTTCTAATGTTCATGTAATGTAATTTTGATTTTCATCTATTTTTACTTTGTTTCTCCCAATGTGAGCCTGTCTTTATACTTATGCACTCTCTCTTGTTCCATTCAAATTCTGCTCAAGACCACAATCTTATGACTTGTCTTATTTTTTTCCAAAACAGAACAGGAATAATCAAGCAATTGTATTCCATGAACTCTGTCAAGAGAAAGACCATGTTAAGGAATTCTTTTTTTTCTCTAAACAAATAGGCTCAGCCTGTTTACCTTAGAACAAGCCATTACTTCTATCAAGGCAAAATTTAAGCAAAGTCTACATGCAATGAAAGGATCTAGGCCATCTTTGGCATAACCAAACAGACTACACCAACCCGCACCTCACTCAAACCCTTGCAACTCCATTTGAGGCAATCAAGATGGCCCCCATTTCATTCAATTACCCTGCACAGGCCACCCTCAACCATTTGCAGCCATAAGTGGGGCCATCAGTGTCTAAGGGCACAAAACTCCTTCAAACAACCTCACCCTATCGATGAGCCTGTGAGCGAGAATTGATCAAGAATAGAAAAAAGGAGATGACCCATACTCAGCCAGTGCAAAAATCAAAACGCCACCAGACGCACGAACTCCATCCTCCCCTTGAAATAGAAAAAAAAAATGAGAAACATATGGGAAGAAAAAAAAAAGAAAAGAAAAACAAAATAATATAGAAAGGGAGGAAGGACAAGGGAAACATCTAGAAATCATACTCCACCAAGGAACACAAATCCAATCCATCTGTTGGAATCAGTGGTTACATCAAGAATGGCTGAAGTATTGGGACACAGTTGTTGAACAACATGACACCGCAGGAAATACAAGGTCAAACAGCTTCTACACTGTCTCATGCTGTTCATAAACAAAAACAAAAGAAATCGAGTTCACAAGCCATTGACCCTTGCAAAAACCATCCACCCTTCTTTGACAACCCTCACCCAGCCTCAGTACAACACAAATAAGTCCTAGTGATCCTAACTTGATGACTTATACATATTAGTGGAGACAAGAGGTAATGGGTCTGCATATGAGGTACTGTTTTTCACATTTCAATCTTTAACTAAATTCCTCTAATGACAGAAGGAATGGAGGCCAGTTGTAAAATTATTCCTATGATTTTTATGACCAAACTACTGACAAGGAATTTGATTAGAGTCTATGCAGATTTTAAGGAAGAATAAGAGGATGCCTAAATTGGGACACCATAAGGGAGAAACCTAGTGAGAATCTGATGCTTTGGAATTGTTTTACTTCCTTTCGAAATCATGCCTTCCTTTCTCTTCTGATTGCATGAGGACAAGCAAAATCTTCAGTTTAGGGCATTTTGATGCACATGAAATATGCATAGTTTTAGGCATGATTTTAGATATACTTTCTCTCGATTTATCATGACTATATGCCTCACTTTGCATTATTTCATCGTATTCCCTTCAATCTCATCCCTTACTATATGATTAGTGATTCCAGGTGCATTTTGAAGAATTTTGGAAATTTTATTGGAGAATTCGATGAAACAGCCTCTGGCACAGCATGAGCCTGTTTGACAGCCTGTTGTTCATTGCAAAATCAGTGAAAAGCCACAAATCCCCCTCCAATCACAAGTTGTCCACTGGATTTCACCACCTTTGCCTTGATACAAGAAGCCATCACCCCACAACATCAATCCCAAAAAGAGCTAAATTAAATTGCACAGAAAAATGGGAAGAGATCGCACACAGCCTCAAGCACAGACCCAGCACAGGCACAGCCTGTGGAATCTGCAGATGACCAGAGCGCGAAGAAAAGAATATTAAACTCAGCCACTTGCAGAGCTTCACCACTTGCAAACCCTTCAACTCTGCAATCATGACCTGAGCGACTCAGAAGACTTTAAGCATGAGATAGAGGGGATAATCATCACACCCGAAGAATTTAACGATTAAGGAACTATTATCCTCCCCCCTAAGTCTTCTAAAATCTGCAGATTTGCAGATTTCACCCATTCTGCACACCTTCCAAGTTGCCTTACCTCGAGGAGCAAGACGGGCAACTGAAGCTCAACTTTCCCAACTGCCATACCTGCAAGCAGTGTGGCTTGGTTTTGTTAATGGTAGTCAATTACCCACAAAAAGAGTTGAGAGAAAAGGATGGCCTAAAGGTGCTAAAAACTGAAAAATTTCAGGGTATTATGATAGTATGATATATTGAACTTAGTTCTTCTTTTCTTTCTTGTAAATTCTATTCCTTTTATGTTTGTGTGAGCTGTAGTTACTGGGTTGAGACATATTAAGCGGTGCAGCGCGGGAAAGGAAAAAACGGTTGCAAGGTGGCTCGTTTTTTTTTTCTTTTCTTTTAGGCAGGTGATTAGTTAGGCTTGGGTTGTTAATTGTTGACAATCGCCCGAAGAGAAGAGGGGAATCTGCACCATAAAAGGGAAGGAGAAAGGAAGAACAAGGATCGAACTGGACCCCTCGATCAATAACCATAAACTTGCAGAACTTTGGAAGAAAAGGGTTAAAGGGGAAAACAGATTTCTGCAGCCTTTTCTGGGTAGAAATCGTGTTGTCCTTAACCTCCAGCTTGGTTCCCAACATGATGCTACCCTTAGTTTCTTTTGATTTTGTAACCTTGATTATGAACTAAAACAACCCCTCTTAGGTTGAAGGGGTGAAGCATGTCTCTGTTCTTAGTGCAATAAATTGCTCTTCCTATACTCTTAACCGTTTTTTCTTGTGTGGTTGTTGTAAACTCGCTCCATGTTTGAGTGTTGATCAAACATATGCATGATTATAGGTAGCTTGGTGAAGGACCAAAAGGAGAAACCATAGTTTCTGGAACAACAACAACCAACCCTTAGCTCTTAGTTTCGAAAGAAATTAGGAACAAATTGAGAAATTAGCCTCAACACCAGTTCTTAATCCCCTTAGTTTGACCGATGCGAAAGCATTAGGATGAGTGAGAACTTTGGGAGGAACTTGTGAGTGAAAACAAATGGGTTCAGTATAGGTTGAGAGCACCTGCAAGAACCAATCTGTGTAATTGACCTTGTGTTCTCGACAGGCTCAGCCACAGGCTCAGTCACGAACTCAGCACTATCTCAGCGTGTTGCAGCATGGTCAAGAAAATGACACCACTTTTAATCTGATTCTTGATTGATTATTGAGCAGCCTATCTTAAATCTAGTAGCAGCTTGGTGAACGATCGAAAAAAAAAGCCAAGTGAGCTTGGGCAACAATAGTCAGCCTTCACTCCCTAGCCGTTCGAAAGAAGATAGGGAGAGACTGTGGGTAATTAGCACACAGCACCAACTTCACCTCTAAGTGGTCGTCTACTCTAGTGACAGGGGGTAGATGGAAGCTTAGAGAACTATCAATAAGATCGAAAGCCGTTGGTAGTACCTTAGGTTGGGAGCCCCTTCAAGACATCTTATTAAACACCGGGCGTCACACAGGCCCAGCCTGTGATGATGTTGTTGAGCAATTTAGAGCATAAAGGCAAGACATGTGAATCCCTGGATGCCTAAGATTTCACCAAAACTTGATTTTCACCTACTTCATCATTACTATTACTTTTTATTCTCTTGCTTAAATTAATTTCGATTTGCAGTCACCCCATAATCCATTTTGTTTAATTGTCTCAAGCCTAATTTGTCTTAGGTAAGGAGTAAACAGACTTATCCCAGTCCCTGTGGATACGACCTGGATAGAGTACTACAACTACCCTGTACACTTGCAAAACACGCCTATTAGCCGCCCTTTCGGGTTTTCAATCTAGCGGATGTTGGCCCAAAAGTGCCTAAGAGGGGAGGGGTGAATTAGGCTTTAAACTTTTTCGTACAGTGAGATCTTGTTTTTGAGAAACCAAATCTCTACAATACTAGAAGAGTACTTAGAGTGGAAATTGAAGGAGGAAGGCAGAGAAATTAACACAGGTGATTTATAGCAGTTTCCCCTCACCAGGTACCTCCACTACCTAAAGGTTCCTTCGTTAGGATTTCAAGCACTCACTATATACAGGTTTTTGCGGGATCATTCTTAACCTTTACAAACACAAGCTTTTCTAAACTAAGCTCAAACCTTTACAAGTTTTTCACAGGCTAAACTCTAACCTTACAAGCTTTTCACAGGCTAAGCTCTAACCTACCCTCAAATCTAATCCTAGACTTGAGTACCCAGCAAAACTAAACCAAGTCTTGATTACAAATTGGCCCAAGAAAAAGTTTTGCACTGTAAGCAGAAAAACCAGATCAAATAGCAATTCTTTTAGCTCAAGTATACACAAAGAATTTTGCAAGATTGCTGGGAAAAAATTCCAAAGGTGTAAACCTCTCTCTTTATAGAATCTGAGTGTGGGGGATAAGCTCCTGCAACGGCTCCTTGTACTCCAGTTGACTTCAGTTCAATAAAAGCATCAATTTGGTACCGCTATGCATGTCAACTCCTTGTTTGCAGAAAATTACCAAATCTGGAAAGTTTAGACCACCTTCTAGGGTTGAGTAGGAGTTAGGTGGGAACATCTTCTACGCTTCCAAAAAGTCTTCCCTCTTACTTTTTCTCCAATTCAAACGACTGGAAATGGGATTTAATTGCTTACAGGACCACACGCAACTTGCTCAAAAAGTTGATAGTGACAGCTTCACATATATGGTATCGATAAAAACCATATGTTTGTGTATTCAAGATATGGTATCGATAAAAACCATGTATCGTGTATCCAAGATATGGTATCGGCAGAAACCATAATTTTCCTGCAAGTGAAAATCAACACAAGCAAAGCTAGCAATACACTTGTAATTTGATAGTCATCAAAACCAGATAATCATCATGGTTAATCATAGTTTAGCATTAGGAGATGTTTAACCCTAATTTTTGGTCAACAACGGACTCTTTTTATTTCCTTCCTTTTCTTTTTTCCTTCCTAGGAGTACCATCAAAGAACTACAGAACCGGTAAGAAAAGTAGGGTGATTGAAACGCCCGTATCCCAATTTTACAAATAAATTACTTAAACATGAGGAGTTTACCAAAATGCCCCTGATACCCGGGACACAGAATCCAATACCAAAACATTATCTGTAAATCTTAATAAATGGAGATGTCATAAAGAACTAGAATAAACTGGCTTACAAGCCATAAATCAACCCGGCAAACAGCCGAAACAACATGAAGTACCAAACCCCGGCAACCCGCCGACAATGTAATCAAAAACAAGAATGACACCTCAACAGGTTTCAATGCAACGGAAGATAAAGATAAAATGAAAACAAAAGAAGAAAACGATATGCATGTCGGCTCTATGGATCCAACCGGGAGAAGAAGCACAGCTACCTGCTGGGATATCCACGTCCGTACTCCGGGAAGGAAGAAAGAAACAGCATGCTAACTAAGAGTCTGAAAAACAACGATGGCAATAATGTGAGTCGCCTACTCAGTGTGCAGTATAAATCTAGTTATGTAAGTGTGCAAAGCAAGCTCGAAAGGAGAGTAGAGATACAAGCACAAGTGAGCAAACACAAAATAACCAGTACCAACATGCCAACAGCAAATAAGCAGATAGTATGTTTTACATCTGTTTGTGTGTTAATTATATTATTATATTTATTATTCAGGGCCCCCTACTGTGTGCGTCGAGCTTTGTCTCGTCTCATGAGACAACCAGGCCGTAAGCCCAATATAACTAGGCATATAGCCCAAATATAACCATAGAGAGTGAGAGAGAGACAGAGAGAGAGAGGGAGGTAGAAAGGGGGAGGTAGAAGGAGGGAGTTAGAACCGGTCATCACAGACCCATATGCTAAACCGCATATACCATGCTATCCCGCATGCAATCCCGAGGGGTATCACCTCCCGCTCGAACCAACCAGTCATCGGCACACAGTAGTATATCTTTTATAGTTTATCATTCTTATTCATACTTAAGAGTTCATGTATGCCAAAAATTTATGATTTAACAGGGTTGTGTGAATTATTCATTAAATCCACTTCCAACCCACATCACATCACACAGTCCACCCAAAATCATATCACATGTTATATCTCATAACAGTTAAACAAATCATGCTCACCAACCAATGGTAAAACACAGGCACACAATACAGATCATGGCATGTTAGCAAACAAGGCATGAAACTCAAACAAACCAAACTAGCAAGCACATGCATACAAACATAAAAAGACTTACAAAGTCACCTCAACGACGATTATCCTGTGGAGTTTTCCCCATGACAGATCCTCCAGCTCCCGAAGTATTACCCGTGCCTGAATACCGGCACACACAATAATTACAAAACAATTACAACAAACCTTGCATGCATGATACTTATATGCTCAACTGAGTGAAACCTGACCCAAACTACCCGGTTATGCAATTTCAGTGTCTAAGCCCAACAGGGTAACTCCAAAGTGATTGGGACCTAAGGTGCTCCGGGCTTTTGCCCAACTAGGTCCATAAACTATTCCCGGGCCTAAGGCCCATTCCTTATGTTCATAACAAGTTCCCGGGCCTAAAGTCCAGATTAACCAATAATGTCATTGACTTTAAGCCCATATCTTAAGTCCATAAAATCATCATAAGGCCTTTAGAGTTAGATTGTTTGGCCTGGGCCCGGTTTACCTAAATGCCGTTCTAAGGTCAATCCCGAGCCTAAGAGTTAAACGACCTAAGATTCCATCCGTGTCGGTAAGATTCCGGCCACACACACTCCCTCTCCGCTCTCGGTATTCCACTAAGTCTCAATTACATTAAATGTATATAAACTTGATAAATCCATTATCATGTACAAAATTAAAACCGAGACTAAACGTAAGAAGTACCGTGTACAAGCCGAGGAGTTCTGTCCGCCGGAACCCAAACACGAGCCTTCGCCAGAAAATCCCGAGCTCGCCGGATTTCGGTCAACCTCACCGGAAAAATTCACCAAAGCACAAAACAACCACAACAGCACTGCCACATCCCAGAAACTCCAATTCAACAACACATACACCATAAAAAAAAACGAATAGGAGAAGGAAAGGGCTTGGCATCCTTACCGGAATAATCACTGCTCTAACCCGGATCTGTGGAACAGCTGCTCCCGAGCCTCTGCCTGAACACAACACCGCTGCCGGCAGCAACCAGCGACAACCACACCTGACCCGCCAACAACACAGCCGCAGCCGACAACGTACAACCCGTCACCACCATCGAACCACCAGACCCGATCAACAACCACCAGCAAACCGAACACACACGGCAGCCCATCGACGTCGATCACCAGCCCACAACCAACACGTCCACATCCACAACAAGCCCAGTCGTCCACTACACAACACAAAACCAAACACAACCCAACCCGTAAGATAAGAGGAGAAGCGAAGAGAAACCAAGGAACAGAAAGGATAAGTCGGCTTACCCGAGTTGTGGTGGCGATGGCTTCGAATGGTGAGCTGGCGGCGGTGCAAGAAGAGAAGGAGATGGGGAGAATCGGGGGCGGCGGGAGAGAGAAGAAGATGATGGCGATGAATGTGAGGGTAAGAGGAGAATGAAAGGCGGCGGTGGTGTGTGTTTGATCAAAAGCACAGAAGAGAGAGAAGAGAAGAGGTCGAGTGAGAGGCGCCGTCGGGTGAGGAGAAGAAAGGAAGAAAAGAAAAGAGAAGAGGGAAGAAAGAAAAGAAGGGAAAAGGGTTAGGGTTGATCCGCCCGCGCCCAAAACGTCGCCGTGTTGGGCTTAGGTGCGGTCAACCCGCCCTAAGTCAAACTTTTTTTTTTCTGAGAGTAAGGTCAAAACGGAGTAGATTCACTTAGAACTACGATAAAACCCCGTTTCACCCCGAAACAGGTTCTCAAATCCGACGATTCTCGAGCACCCTTTAATACCCACCAAAAATTAACATTTCCAAGGCCCTTAATTAATTTCCACAATAAAAAACCCGAAAAAACATCGAGGGTAAAATTGGAATAAAATTTTTTGAAAATTTCATAAATTAAATTATGAAAATCCAGGGCGTTACAGTTCTACCCCACTTAAGAAAAATTTCGTCCTCGATATTACAAGATACAAAAAATCAGAACAGATGTGGAAACTGCTCTGTCATATGGGACTCAACCTCCCAAGTAGCATCATTCGGAGAATGACGGCTCCATCTGACCCGAACCATAGGAATGGTACGACTCCTCAATTGTCGTACCTCCTGAGCAAAAATCTCCACCGGCTCCTCAACATAGGTCAGATCCTCAGAAACCTCCACGTCTGTCGGGGATACAACATGACTAGGATCAGACCGATAACGCCTCAGCATCGAAACATGGAATACATCATGTATGCGCGACAGCTCCTTCGGTAAAGCCAACCTGTAGGCCAGCGGACCATTCCGCTCCATGATCTCATAAGGACCAATATAACGAGGGCTCAACTTGCCCTTCCTCCCAAACCGGATAACACCTCTCCAGGGAGCAACAAGGAGGAAAACTCTGTCACCTACACTGTACTCCATCTCCCAACGATGCTTATCAGTAAAACTCTTTTGCCGTTCCTGAGCAGCTCTCATGCACTGCTTAATCACCTCGATCTGATCAACAGTTTCCTAGACTAGGTCCGGACCAACCACCTGTCTCAGAGCTTCCTCATCCCAACAGATCGGACTACGACACTTCCGCCCATACAAAGCCTCATAAGGCGCCATAGCGATACTAGAGTGATACCCGTTGTTATAGGCAAACTCAATTAACGGTAATGTCTCATCCCAAGAACCACTGAAATTGAGCACACAAGCTCTAAGCATATCCTCTAGTGTCTGCATAGTCCTCTCCGACTGCCCATCGGTCTGCGGATGGAATGTAGCACTGAAATTCAGCTTAGTATCCAAAGTTGACTGTAAGCTCTTCCAGAAGTGGGAAGTAAACCTCAGATCTCTGTCCGACACAATGGATAGTAGAACTCCAAGTAAACGGACAATGCCCGAAACATACAACCTCGCCAGCTTATCCATTGTATCCGTCTGCTGAATCGGAAGTAAATGAGCTGACTTGGTCAACCTGTCAACAATGACCCAGATGGCATCATGTCGACCCTGAGTCCTCGGTAACCCGATCACAAAGTCCATAGTGATATGCTCCCACTTCCACTGCGGAATAGTCAAAGAACTCAACTTGCCGGCAGGAGCCTGATGCTCGGCTTTCACCTGCTGACAAGTTATACAACGAGCCACAAACTTCTAAACATCCTTCTTCATCCCGGGCCACCAATAATGACTCTTCAAGTTCTGGTACATTTTGGTGCTACCCGGATGCATAGCATATGGCGCATTCTGCGCTTCATCTATGTTCCATCTTCTCATATCATCGACATCTGGAGCACATAACGGATCACCGATCATCAAGGCACCATCCTTCCGGACATAGAAACTAGAACTCTCCCCACCGAGAGCCTTATCTCGCAACTCCACTAGATGAGGATCACCAAACTAGAACTCCATGATCTTATCCCGCAAGGTCGGCCGGATGCTCAAACTGGCAAGCAACGCCACGGTGGCATCCACCTCCAACTGTGCATCCAACGACCTCAGCTCCACCAAGGAAGGCAAAGCATAAGAAACCGGGTCCCCATCCGCCGAAGCCACTCTCTTCCGGCTCAATGCATCTGCAACAACATTGGCCTTGCCCGGATGGTACTCGATAGTACAATCATAATCCTTCAGAAGCTCAATCCAGCGTCTCTGCCTCACATTAAGCTCCCTTTGGGTCATGAAGTACTTCAAACTCTTGTGATCCTTGAAAATCCGACACTTCTCACCGTACAGATGGTGTCTCCAAATTTTCAAAGCAAAGACCATAGCAGCTAACTCCAGATCATGGGTCGGATAGTTCCGCTCGTGAGTTTTCAATTGCCTGGAGGCATAAGCAATCACCCGACCCTCCTGCATCAAAACACATCCCAAGCCCAAACCAGAAGCATCACTGAACACTGTGTACTCCACTTCGGGTCTCAAAACAGTCAAAACTGGTACAGAAGTCAACCGACTCTTTAACTCCTCAAAACTCTTCTGGCAACGATCATCCCAAACAAAGGTACAGTCTTCCTCAACAGCTTTGTCATGGGACCCGCTATCAAGGAAAAACCCTCAATGAACCTCCGGTTGTAACCAGCAAGTCCAAGAAAACTTCGTATCTCAGGTACATTCTTTGGTGGTTCCCAATCCATGACTGCCTTAATCTTGGCCAGGTCCACCTTAATGCCCTCACCGGACACAACATGCCCAAGAAACGTGAACTCATCCAACCAAAAGTCGCACTTGCTGAGTTTGCCATAGAGCTGTTCTTCTCTCAACCTCTGCAAAACCTGTCTCAAGTGGTCCTCATGTTCGGCCTTACTACTCGAGTAGACCAGAATGTCATCGATGAACACTACCACAAACCGGTCCAAAAATTCACGGAAGACCTGTTGCATCATACACATGAACACTGCCGGTGCATTCCTCAGACCAAACGGAACAACCACAAACTCATAATGACCATACCAAGTGCGGAATGCAGTCTTCGGTATGTCTTGCTCTGCAATCCGAACCTGATGGTAACCAGATCGCAAGTCATTCTTCGAGAATACTGATGCACCTTGCAACTGATCGAACAAGTCATTGATCCTAGGCAAAGGATACTTATTCTTCACAGTCACCTTGTTCAACTATCTATATGTGACACCCCGGGGTCTATGAGGGCGGGAAGTGTACGCCGATGCCGGGATGAGCATGGACAAGGAGCGGCTTCTGGCAGGCTTCTAGACAGAGGGGTACGGGAATGAACTGATCCACACCGGAATAGGAGAGATCCTGAGACTGTGTAGGGATGGGGCTGCACAGTTAGAGCGATTTCGAGTTTGTACAGGTGTGGAACTGTATAATTCAGAGTAGCTTAAATGGTTTGATGGGTACTAACTATATCAACAAGGTGCACCTACCTTTTCGGTGCTCATTCTAGAAAAACTCCAAAGTTAAACGTGCTTGACTTGGAGCAATTCTAGGATGGGTGACCTCCTGGGAAGTTTTCCTCGGAAACGTGCGAGTGAGGACAAAGCATGTTGGAAAAGTTCCATGTTGATCCGTAGTGACAGTCGACAAGCCGGGACGTTACAGTTGGTAGCGGAGCTCCAGGACTCCTCTAGTACGGTGCAGGGTTCGGGGACGAACCTAGCAGAAGCTGGTGGGCTTGTGACACCCCGGGGTCTATGAGGGCGAGAAGTATACACCGGTGCCGGGATGAGCATGGACAAGGAGCGGCTTCTGGGAGGCTTCTAGACAGAGGGGCACGGAAATGAACCGATCCACACAGGAATAGGAGAGATCCTGAGACTGTGTAGGTATGGGGCTGCACAGTTAGAGCGATTTCGAGGTTGTATAGGTGTGGGACTGTACAATTGAGAGTAGGTTAAACGGTTTGATGGGTACTTGTTAGTAATATGCCCAAAAGCCAATCATGGATGTTTATTTATAGTCATGTACATACACTTTAAGGTTATTCCAATAAGTATCATTTATGAGATAAACACTTGCACATACTTATAACCCTAGAATATTTCATATTCTTAAATGTCCCTAGTCGATTATTATTACGAATGGGTTATAATAATAAATTAAGACTAGCGTATGTTGAGAATTGCATATATGATATGAATTCTACATACGGGTACAAGTTGGAGAACTTGTGGACTGGACCGACCCACATAAGAACGCTACATGGAACGTTATATGTTTGTCAATAGCGTTACTTATTGATGTGTTGTCCTTTGACCTGAGATCGTCAAGGTTCCCAACATATGAGTCATGTACTTTGATATTATTCCTAGTCATCCGTAACTGGGTGGGTATAAGGGTAATCATTGGGTATATGATGTAGTATGTAGCGGGTTTTGTATGATCCAGAGGGGATTCGTCCAACCCATATAACGGGTATATTATCGGATGGTTTCTTGATAGAGTTGAACTGTAAATGCACGGCCGTGCTCGGATTATGATATAGTGATATCATTGGTATCCGTTTTACACAGTTAACTCAAGGATCAAGAAACCGAGATTAAACATATACGAGATTGACATATTCCATGTCTCGTGTTTAATCTTGATAATGGGACGAAGGGACGATGACATATTCCGAGGCATAGAGAATCAGTACTGATCTTGTCGTTCGGGTAGCAATGATGTGTTGCTAGACGCCGCTCTTTGCTTATAATTGTAAAATGAGATTTTACAATTATTGCCGGATGTTACAAGTGTCTACAGGGTCACACACATAGAACCGTTGATTCGAGCAGTTGGTTGAACCGTGGTTGGACCATGGTTGGACCGGGTGTGGTTGGACTGTGGTTGGACCATGGTTGAACCAGGGTCGGTTTTGGCACAATTATTAGCTGAATAATTGACCAGACATTAGTGCTTTGGTTGTGTGTTATCATATTGTCCATTAGTGGAGACAAGGTAATGATGGTCATTACCTTTGGGGCCTAGTGTTGGCCATTAGTGCTTATTCTAAGCATAATGGTTGAGGGTGTTGGGATTTTTGGTGTGTGATCTGATCACTCCTCTCCCTCCCCTCTACAACCATGTTTTGCAGAGCTCAAAACACACCTCCTCTTCTCTTCTTCATCCTCTTTGTGAAAGAAAGAAGAAGAACCAAAACACCCAAAACACACACAGCCCCGGTTTACTCTTGCTAGCACATCAGTCCGGGGAGCTCGTTCTTGGATTCGTGTGACGATTCCGGGAAGGTCACGGTTCGTGTGGATACCGTAGAGGAGCA